>NW_010578178.1:20950-50559 GCF_000705375.1 Tinamus guttatus | reverse complement strand
CCTCCCAAGATCCTCTCGCCGCTGCCGCTGTTGGATTTAGTTTACTGCATGGATCCCGCAGCGGCCTGTACAGGTTACCATTAGGACGTTGCTGTAGATTCACGCCTGTGTGCGGGCAGAGGTGGATGGCAAGAAACAATTTATTCCTGGGCTGAATTCAGTCCTGCGCTGCATGAGTCACCTGCGGAAACTGCTGTCTGGTATTTTTCAACGAAACTTGCTCATACACTTGCGTTTATTTTAACTTGCCACTAGATGGCTCATATAAAAGAAGGCAAAAAAAATTACACATCCACTAGCATTTTAAACATCCTCTGCTCCAAAGTGTTCTTTCATTTTGGAAACAATGTGAGTGATGAAAATCCATTCACCCTCAATCTACGGTGTCGAGAAGGTATTACACCTTGTGCATACATGGTGTTATGTGGCTATTGCTTTTTTTAAAAAACAATCCTTTTTGAAGAGTACAAACTCAGTACTTTGGCTGTGCTTTTATTTCCCTCAGAATTATTTCAACAATGGTTTGTTTTAAAAATACATCAAAACAGCAGAAGTTTTATTCATTAGGATTTTAGATTAGCAGACCTTTAATACACATTATACTGTTATCTGGTGAGCACATATTGCAAGAGCAGGTAGGCAGCAGAACAACACACTAGATGGATTGTAAAGCTATTAGACTGCTTTCTCTGCCAAATTACAAAAGCATTTCCTGCCTTTGTTTGGATGAAGAAAATGCATACCTGCATATTAACTCAGCCATTTCTGTCTCCTTTTTTTGATAAACTAGCCTCCTCCCAGGAAGATTCCTGTTTTCCCAAATATGTTTCTGTATTTCAGATAGAAATTTGGTCCTGGCTTTTCAAATGTAAGCATGAAAGGTAAAATGAAATAGTAAAATTCAGTAAAGGTTTAAGTGCTTTTGGGATTTGAGGGCTGAAGTTCCTAAATAAATACATAGCAAAACATGCAGCAGATACAAAGGAGATGAGATTTTTGGAGAACTCTAGATAATTTAATATTACCAATCAACAATCATCTTAAGAGTGACATACGAATGTGTGTCATACAGGAGTTACTGGGAAAACAGTTTTGAAGAGTGGACAGATCCCAGGAGGATCTTGCAGAGATGAGGTCTGTATTTTCAGACATATGTTTAGAGGCTGAAAACTGGTGACAAAAACGCCCAGTCTGACAAACTAAGAGGGAACTGAGAGCGTGTTCTTAATGGCAGTCAACAAATTAACAAGACACCTAGAATCACTGCACTGATTTTACGATGCTTAACTTTATTATGCTTGCTGTTTCACTTCATATTTAATCATTCTGTAGTCAAATCGCAAAGAATTCAGCTATTTTGTTAACTGCTTATATTTACAGAACAGATGAAGCCAGTAGTATGAGGCTTATTGTCCTCCTTGAGCAACCCACAGGTATAGTCATGATCATGCCTGGGTCTTGTATATACGTTTCTTCCAAGCAGCAGCAGTGCTGGCTTAAATGTCATACAGGACGTTCATTCGGGCCTATTAACAGTCAGTGCCCAATTGTCTAGACAGTGAATCCACATCAGCACAATGTGTCTGACCTAGTCCGACCCCCAGAGAGATCTGTAAGAACATCATCATTTGATGCATTGCTACCGCCAGAGTTGCCCGTACTTTTCAAAGCAGAATCTTTCTTAATTGGTGGGCATCTTATGTGATGTGCAACTGTGCTTGCACTCCCCTTCTAGGTAGTAGTAAAGTGGAATCATGGTCCAGTGGTAACAGTAATTTGCATTTTAAACATATGACCAAATTTAACATAAACAAGACTAAAATATAATTTGACACTTCACTTAAAAAAATGCCACTAGGTATTACAAAACTGCTACTCATTATTTGTCAGAAATTACTTCCCTCTGCTCCCAGCTATCTCTTCTACTCAAAACTATTTCACTGTTTTTAAAAAACACTTCCTGTTTTGATAGGCTGATCCTTATGTCTTTATGACCTTCTTGCTACAAGCCCAACTTTTTAACTCTCCTTTAGGACAAGCAGGAGAGGTTTTATGTTGGCCCTGGTCCTGTACCTGGGAAGCATTTGGTAGGCTGTGAATCACATGGTATTAACACATAACTGCACGTCCAGAATGCCTCTCCAAGGGGCAGCAGTCATGGACCTAACTTGAAGGCAGCTCCTCACCCTGCAGCACACCTATGAGAAGTTACGGAAAACCTGCATTTAAAGTTACATGTTAGAGGAAAGTTAGTGTATGAGAAGCTCTTTATTTTCTGTGTTACCAGCTATCCTCCTTTTTTTTTTTTCAAGTGTGAAATATGCGTTTATAAGTAGACTATTATCTGAAAGTACCTTACATACTGAAATATCATTTAAAAATAAAGATTTTTTTTGAATCAAAGATGCTATTGGGCTTTTTTTGGCTATTTACTGACACATTCTTTTAGTGCAGATGCTATATGCAATAAGAAGGGGGTTTAATTGCATTGTGATGGACAGTTTCTTCCTGCTATCTCCACATGAAGGCACACTTTATCTACCTTTTCCACTGTCTTCTCAGCATCTCTCTTTTAAAAATGCTTTGTACATTAGCATTACTGCTTTGTACATAAACACTGTCCCAAGAAAAATTTCTATTTTGTAGTAAAAAGGAGTTTGTAGCTGTATACGGGAGATGTGAAGAATAAGATTCAGCAAGCATAGTACTGGGAAATTATATTGAGAAAGTGCTAATGAGGCCAATGGAAAATATTGCTTCAGACACACTTAGATATTGGGAGGAAATTCCTATTAACTTGTTCTTCCACAAAAATTTCTTTGAAATTTAGCTTAGATACTTACTGGTGCATCAAAACTTACAGATCTTCGGAAGCTCTAAGGTACCTTAAGATACCCCTGCATTTCGGCTGCAGTGCTGTCCTGAGTAAGGACTAAAATCCACTGATGCAAAAAACACTTGTGATGCACCAATAGTTTTGCCTCCAGGTCTCTCTAAGTGAACAATCCAGTAGCTTTACATAACAAGGTCTTGTAACAAAAATCCCTAGATTTTAATAAAGTAGTTGCTACACTTTTATGAAAGCCAAATCCGTCCCTAAACATAACAAGGTCTTGTAACAAAAATCCCCTAGATTTTAATGAAGTGGTTGCTACACTTTTATGAAAGCCCTAAACTGCTGTAATGGCTGCAGTTTTCTGTGAAATAGTGCTTTGACTGTGAGGAAGCTATGAGAAGATATTAATTTAAAATTCTACTACATGCGTCTAATTTGTCTGCAACTTTGCAGGTTTCAAGGAATAGTTGAAGTAGCCACCAAATCCTCAATTTTTGTATTTAAGAAGTCTCACATCTTATTTGTCACTTTAATTGTAGTACAGCTTCTACTTTTGGGTAGTTTTGATGACTGCATCAAAGTCTATAGCCTGTATTTTTGTTGTTGTTTGTTTTTAATGTCTTAGGGAATACGCCAGAGTTTCACCATGGGAGCAGTAGTAGCTGATGATGGTCCAACTGGTGTTAAAGCCCCTGATGGAGGCTGGGGCTGGGCTGTCCTTTTTGGCTGTTTTATCATCACAGGATTCTCCTATGCCTTTCCTAAGGCAGTTAGTGTCTTCTTCAAAGAACTTATCAGAGAATTTGGCGTTGGATATAGTGACACTGCATGGATTTCCTCCATCCTGCTGGCCATGCTTTACGGCACCGGTAAGTGGCTACCTCTTTTTGAAACAGTATTACATGTAAATCATACATTTACATTGGGGATCCCGATCTCCAATCTCCCGATTGGTGCAAAATTAAGGCATTCCAAAGAACTATTGCAAATCATGTGATTCCTGAAATCTAAGCACATCCACCTTGCCTGTAAAAGTAAATCCCTGTAATTAAGTAGTTATTGAACATGTTGAAAAAACGCATGACATTTTGAAGATAAAAAGGACTAACTATATGAGTAAAGAGAAACAACTCCCCTCCTAGGTTGGCCTGACAATCTGGGCAAAGTATAGAAAGAATTGCAGACTGACATAAAATAATTGAACAGTTCCCCCACTAAAACGTAGTGACTGTAACTTGTTCTTCTCTTCCAGGTCCACTCTGCAGTGTGTGTGTCAATCGCTTTGGCTGTCGCCCTGTCATGTTGGTGGGTGGCCTTTTTGCCTCCATGGGGATGGTCATAGCCTCGTTCTGCACAAGCATTGTTCAGATCTATCTAACTGCAGGTGTGATTACCGGTAAGTCGAGTGCATGCTTGAAAAGCTAATCTTTCAGCTTTCAGTGTGAACGTTCATATAAATGGTAAATCTCTAAACTGTCAGGGTCATCCAGATGGATTTTTATGAAGACAGCAGTTCAGAATGGAATGAACTTGTTGTATTTATTTATTTTTTGAATGTTATTTTTTTTCTCGGTATGTTCAGTGGTCACAGCTATAATCAGCAGCCTGTATCTGTAGAGTGTAAGAATAATACGGAGCTAGAACTCTTTCAAATACTTTGTTATCCTGGATTTTTTACATCCATTGAAGTAAAGCTGAATGAGAACTATAATTAGAGATTTCCTATAGCAATATTGCAGACTAGTATTAATTTTTGTGTATACTGTGTTACAGGTTTGGGTCTGGCACTCAATTTTCAGCCTTCGCTCATCATGTTAAATCGTTACTTTGACAAACGCCGTCCTTTAGCCAATGGGCTATCTGCTGCTGGGAGCCCAGTGTTTCTTTGTGCCCTCTCACCACTGGGGCAGATCCTACAGCATGAATATGGTTGGAGAGGAGGATTCCTTATACTGGGTGGGATGCTGCTCAACTGCTGTGTATGTGGAGCACTAATGAGACCTTTGGAACCACCCAAAAAGTCTGAAGCTACCAAAGAAGTTGAAGAGAAGAAAGTGAAGAAAAAGCTTCTGGATTTCAGTGTGTTTAAGGATGGTGGTTTTGTAATCTACACGCTAGCAGCCTCTATCATGGTGCTTGGACTCTTTGTGCCACCAGTTTTTGTTGTGAGCTATGCCAAGGATTTAGGGTATCCAGACACAAAAGCAGCTTTTCTTCTGACTATTCTGGGATTCATTGATATCTTTGCTCGGCCTATTTGTGGAATGGTAGCAGGTCTCAAGTGGGTTAGACCACGCTGTGTCTACCTCTTCAGTTTTGCTATGATTTTTAATGGCTTTACAGATCTTATGGGTTCCATGTCTGTTGACTACGGCGGCCTGGTGGTCTTTTGCATTTTTTTTGGCATTTCTTACGGAATGGTAGGTGCTCTTCAGTTTGAAGTTCTCATGGCTATTGTTGGTACTCAGAAGTTTTCCAGTGCTATCGGTTTAGTTCTCCTGGCGGAAGCTATGGCTGTCCTAATTGGTCCACCATCAGCAGGTAAGTACTCCATTTAGTTCAGAAGTCAACATCATTTGCATTGCACCTATTTATACAAATTACATGATAAGGGGGAGAAAAAGAAACAACATGAGTCACTCAAGAAGTGTATATTGTGTTAATGTTGCATATGCTTATGCGACTTTCTGCAGCTACAGTGGGATGAATTCTGTCCTTTTTTTTTGTCTTGGGCCTTTTTACAATTGGTTGAATTGCCACCTGGAGATGCTCCTTTTCCTGCACCGAAAACCTTTCTTATTAGTTGATGACTAATATTATATGAGATTAATTTCATGCACACACAGCAAATAGCTTTTATGAAATTCAGATTTCTTTGTATTTGGGAATCAGAAGATGAAATCTGTCAGATTATTTCAGAAAGTACTGGGATAGAATCTGTATCCCCATGAGAGATTTGAAGGAGGGAAAAAAAAAAGCTTCAAAAGATGAACAAGAGAAAAAATGCCTTATAAGGAAGACTAGGAAATATTAGGGCTGTTTTAAGGGGGGTAGAATGACTGTTTCTGCTGCACATGACCCACAGTCCAAGACTAAGGGGACGATACAAAAAAAAAATCACTACTAATTATATCACATAAGTTCTACATGACACTGGACCGAAAGAAAATAAAATTCACTACCAGAGAATGCGGTTTATACCAGCCACTTAAAAATTATTCCAGTATCGTTACTATGACAGAATCCTTTAAAAAAACAGTACTATGCATTACTTTTTGTGACATTCAGGCTTGGAGCCTCCCTTCTCTTCACCTGCAGCCAATCCAAGGAATATTTAACTTGAATAAAGCATCACAAATTCAGTTGCTCCAGACTGACTGTTAAATAAAATTTAAATTTTAAGTAGACCAACTGCTTGCAAAATACACTGCTTGTCTGGGAGGGAGAATGAGGTTGGGAATGACAGGAAGCTGATGATACAGATCCTGGCCCCAGATGCAATATTTTGACCTGAAAGGTATGGTGCTTGTCCCATCCCCTGTATACTCAGCCTAAGTTGGTTTCATTCCAGCTGAACTGCATGACAGTGTGTGTGGGGGCAGGGAATATGTGTTTCAGATTATTAAATATTTCTTAGTAAATGCTAAGTTGACATTGAAACACTAGTGAACTCTTTTGTTACAAACTTTTAAAAATTTTGTTTTAAAAAGCTAGTTACATAATCAGGGGAGGTCTGACCACCAGTCATTTAAGTGCTGGACTTGTTTTAAAAAACAGACAAAAAATGTTAGATAATTATTTTTGTTAATTTCCTGGGATGTTGTCTTTTTCAGGAAAACTCTTGGATGCAACGCATAAGTACATGTTTGTTTTTATTATTGCTGGAATCGAAGTTACCACCTCAGCACTTGTACTGGCTCTAGGAAATTTCTTCTGCATTAAGAAAAAAATGGAAGAACCACATACAAAAGAAGAAGCAGCAGAAAGAGAGGAATTAAACAAATCTGAAGACAAAATTCCTGAAGATGCCAAGGTGGACTCCATTGAAGTAGAACAGTTTCTGAAAGATGAGCCCGAAAAAAATGGGGAAGTTGTAACTAATCCAGAAACATGTGTGTGAGCATGACAAGGAACTGACAGAGCATTTAGAAAAAAAAAAAAGTCCAAGATCTTCAACACTATTTATTTTAGAAATAGAACTAGTTTAGGTTTGGGCCATCTGCTTCATTAACTGGAGGCCAGACAGCTTATCAGGATTCTCTGGAAGCTGTTCTGTTAGACAACCTTTTACCAGAAAGCTAGCTTTATCAGTAAAAGGTGAAGCATTGTGGTTATACTTTTAACATTAACTATACAGATTTTGTAAACACAAGTAGAGTCCTGCTATGCATCACCAGAGAATTCTCACTTGGAAGAGATATATAGGAAGAATCTATTTTAGGTTATATGTATGTTTTCAGACAGTATGGCTGAAATTGTTGTTTTGTGCAGCTAAATGTAATTTCCCTTTCCACGTTCTTTGTGAAGGGAAAAGAGTTTGAGATGCAGAAAAATCTCAGGAATTTACAGGTCTCCAATAGGTATTTGAATTTCTTACTTTTTTAGATTTTTAGATTAATTGGCTCAGTCCTAATTTAATTTTGATAATATCTGTTCCTTTGATTTATGCAAATGTATTTCTATGAGTTTTGTCTAAACCTGTGATCTTTGTAATTATCATCTGGAAACACTGTGCATGGAAAAGAAGATACTGTCCTCAGCAGATCACACAAGTGGTATTTCTAAGTAATACCAAGAGAAAATAAAATGAACAGACTTGATTCTGACAGATTATAAGCAAGCAAGGTTAGTTCATATTCTCATACACAGTTTTCAGAAATCTCCCCGTAACACAGAAAAATACTAAAAATAACACTGAAAAGACAGATACTAGGTTTAGTAGAGTTATCACCAAAGTCTCCATTTTGTATATAGAAAGAGGGAGAGGTTTCCAGATCATGTGCAATGAGACACACAGATGTTAGTTAACTTAGGAAAAAGGACTGGGCTATTTTGTATTTTGAATCATGTTAAAGTTAAAAATGCAATGCTAGCAAGGTAGGCAGGTCTTAAAGTGTTGCACCTTTTTTTTTTTTTTTTTTTTTTTAAAAATTTGCCCCACTTCCCTATCCTTTTGCTTGGTCTAAAGAAGTTCAAGATGCTATTCTTGATTAAGAAAAGAGGATGGAACTGTTGATCACATTTATGATAGCAGTGTGTAAGGACCAATCAAGATTGGGGTCTGCTTTGCTGCTCATTGCACAAACAGAACAGGGAGTGTCTCCAGAATATTTAAATCTTCTCCAGTATTAGATGGGTGAAGGAAATAAAGCAAGCAGAGCAGAGTGCAGTGACAGCACATTTGAAGAACTGCAAAAAGGGAAAATAGTAATTGGGAGAACATTATCTCAATAGAAAAAGCAAGTATCTCAATAGAAAGGGCACTATCTCAATAGAAGAAGCAAAAGCAAGTAAAGGAACGGATCCTATATATTCTACCAGTTATTCACTCAAACACATTGAAGACATTTATGCATTCTTTTATATAAAATTATGCTACAGCAAATCACCTTTCAGCTATGTACGTAAAAAATTCTCTGGGCTTTGTAACTGCAGTAACAATCTTCAAAATGGACTCGACTGTACCTGATTTTTTCACTGATTTCTCTTAATAATTTAAAACTATGAAGCTCAAGAGTATCCATTCAATATAGTACTTCAGTTATTTCATAACTGATCATTTTAGCAGAAACACAGAGTAAATCCAAGACAAGTGCCAAAACGTGAATCATTCCCTAATGCGCTCCCTAACCAGCTTCCATTTTGGTAATTTTTAAAAATTGGTTTTTCATTATTAAAACAAAAGTTCCACAGATGTTGAAACCTTAGGATTATGAAGTTTTTGGGTTTTTTTTCCCCCAGTTTGAAAATGAAATGGATGCTGCACTGAATAAATTGCATATTTTTATACTATATAGATCAAATTACTTTAAAAATCTTTTAAATTTAGCATCAGGAAATGCTCTGGCATGTCCTGGTGGTAAAAACTTAGTTACAGAACTTCCAGTTTGACAAAGAATATGTCAGTATTTGGAAGTAGTGCATTCCGCAGGAAAAAGGGGAAGAGGAAAAAGGAATGCACAGATCAGTTCATGATATCCCCAGAGACTGCTTCAAATGCTGCAATAATGATAAGGCCTGATAAGGCTTTCAGGTTGGAGTTCCCTGTTCTGTTTCAGAAAGCAAAAGCTAAACGCCTTTCCAAATGTGAGTTCAACATCTCAAAGTCATTTTTTTCCTACTGTGGGTTTTAATTTCCAAGTTCCTTTGCTGGAGAATACTATGCTGTTATCACTGAATTTAAATGGCTCTTCTTTTTTGCTATATGTTTTGATACAATTTTAAGTTTCAATAAATCCTGCAAAGTCCAGATTTAACATCTCTTAAATTCAGGCTTACAATTTACTATACTGACTTTCTAGACTATATGACATTTTCCGCACATAATGGCCTTACAGTAGTTAAGCTACAATCAGATGTTAGAGTTTTATTTGATCGGAGTGAAAGAAGGAGTCATTAAGACACGGGGAAAAACATTTCAATAGGAATCCATAATAACTTCTGCAGTAAATCTAGTAAAGTGCCTCTTTGGCCTATACAAGCTCTTTCCATTGCCTAAAAAACAGACTCCTCTGAGTCCCTGTGCTATTTGCAGCACAGGGCTACTGAAGGATTGCAATATTCATGGAACCAGAAGGTGGTTACTGCATGGAGGAGGCCAAACCACAAGACCACTTTCTTGACTCTCAGAAACAGGCTTACAATTTCATTTGCTAACTAGTACGAAGCCGGAGTTCTGGAGCCAGTTAAGTTCCCAGCCTCCTTCCTATCCCATTTTTGGGTGACATCTGGGTATGTACTAGCTCTTCAGTCGTGTTTCGCTCTGTTGGATGGAGTTCCTTGGCAGGAACTGATGGGAAAGAAACCTTCGTGCATGCCAAACAGATCCACAGGCAGGAAAACTGGACCAATGCGCTAGGACGTGCCGAAACAGGTATCCACCTCTCCCATGGACACAGACACACAGGCCTTTACATTGAACTCCTCTTTTATAGACCTTCCTTCCTACACCAAGCTGTAAAAAGCTGCAGAAATCCTAAGGTTCCAAGTACTGTCTTGTTAGGAACTCTGTTGTATATAGGAGAATGTATCAGAACCATTTTCTTAGATACAAGACTAGCTTGCTCCATATTAAGTTAACTTTGCTTATTGCAAATCCGCAAGGAAATACTCTTAAATCTCTCCATTTTTTTTTTAAGGCATTTCTTGCGTCTCTGCACTGTTTAGACATAAACTCCTAAGTTGCTTTTCTGATATTCTGTAGTCTCTCATCTGTTTAGGAAAGGCAGTGGTCATAAAGCTGCTAGGGAGACACCAGCTGCCTCCAAAAGGGAGACAGAACAGCACCCTGCAGCATGCACCCGAATGCATCTTTGTGTCATCTTCACCTGGTTACAATTCTGCGATTGGAAAACTGAAGAGCAAAGGTGGGGGGAGGACAAGTAGTTACAGAACTGAATTATACCAAACATCACAAAGGTAGTATTATAACTTGCTCTTTCTCCTACATGTTAAACTACTGGAACAAATGTAATTTCTTAAACATGCAGTTCACGAACCTATTTAAGAAGCCCGTGAGGGAAACGATCTCAATACACTGATGCAGAAAATCCAAGTATAATAAACAAACAATAAAAAAGGCATTTTTATAGATTAGTTATCTGAAACTAACGGTCTGTTCTCTTAGCGTACAGGCTAGTGTAATTTTTAAAGCTTCACAGATCTTTGTACATCCTATACCACAAGATTGATAGTTAAAATGTTCTGACTCACAGATCTTAGGCCCTTAATTTCCTTATGCAAGGAGGTGCACACACGTTTGTAACTGAGAAGGTGTGTAACGTGTGTGTGTTTGTGACTCTTCCTCTCTCTCCGTGTGTATATGCGCACACACACTAAACGTAAAATACCATTAGGTAATGAGCAAGGCGGAGTTAAAATATTTTTTCCTATACATTTTTAAAAAAATTTCTAAATAAAATAGTTTGTTCCTATTTAGATCCCACAAGAACTCAATATTAAAAATCATGAAATGGTGCAGCTGTCTAAAAAAGCAGTTCTCAGATTTTATTTTTGTCCAGTCATTAAATATACTACAGCAGATTTTCCATACTACCTGTTGAACAGCTAACTCCCTATATATGAGAACTTGGAAAAGTACAGTATGAACACTGGCACAGATCTTGTGCTTGTTAGTATTAAAACACACCCAAAGGAATACATTGTAGGCAATGTAAAACAATTCTCTGAAAATAATAATTAAAATTCCCAAATAAGGGGTATATATTCACCTTTGTTACCTCCCAAAGGTTTAATTTGGCAGGCAACCATGTGCAGAGTGCTTTCGAGACACACGTTTTTACTTGTTACAAAGGTAAGTAGCTGAAGACTTGTGTTTGTGTCTCTGCTACGCTTGTCTCTGGGATTATATGAGTACACTTCAGTTTTCTGCTTAGTGGGTTGACTTTTTTTTCCTGTTAACACACCTTAATGCAATATGTGGGTTTATCCTTACATGTGCTTTATGCTTTTCTATAAACTGTCCTAAATGTAGTGAATAAATATGTTGGTGTCAGGAAATAAGCTTAGAAAAAAATCCCTGTCTTTGTTTAACACACGATTTACAAATCACATTCAGTAATGCACCTTGATTTGCACATGCTCAAAGTCACACAGAACCTGAGTGCTCATGAGGAGAGGAAAAAGGAACTCAAGAGCTGGACTCTTGGTGTCAAATTTTATTGCAGGTAAGGGAACTGCTTTTGCAATGACCCCAGCTTTTACATACTCCAAAATGGAAACAGACCTGAGCTCCTGAGATCATTTGGAAGCAACTACTTTAAAATAATAGCCATTAATTTTGTGGTGCCTCACAGAGAAATTTCTATCTTTGTCCCCCCCTAAGGTGCTTCAGGTTTTGTTTACAGGTAAAATTTTATTATCTGTTTTGAAATACAAAACACATAAAATATGTGTTTGAGCAAATGTACGATTATTGATTTTTTATATTAGTTTGGCTAAAAGGATGAGACTTAAGGTTTAATCAAATTCTTGGAGAAGAAACATCGAAAGACTTAAAAGTTTCTTTGGTAGCAATGGAAATAGCCTGACAGACAGCACTGTCTTTTGCACTTTTTAGCACTGTGTACAGCACGCTGCTGTGTTTTGCTACCCCACTGACCAAATCAAACCAATCCCTGCTAAAGGAATGAATTTTAGCCTGAATCAACAATTTGTTAGCATGCATTCAGCACATCCTTCCAAACTGAAAACAAGTGATAGGCAATGTAAATATTGTTTTCAAACCAGAAGTGAAAACATCCCCCTAAGCAAGCAAACAAAATGGAAATCCCAAATAAACTCATGTGTTCATCTAGGATTTGTTGCTTCCCAAATAAATTTTAATTTGGCAGGAAAAGCCACAAGTTTATCACTGCCCCTGGCACTTCCATAGTCTGGAAGTAGCAAGAAGGGCATGAGCTGAATTGCACAGCTCCTCCTCTCTACTGCTGGACTCAAAACAAGAGGAAGCCAAACTGGTGAAGGAAGATAAAACCCACTGGTATTTTGAAGAGTGAACAACTAATGATAGTAGATGCTTTGCATAGAAGTACAGCTTTGGAATGAGATATCTTAGCAGCCTTCTCCACTTTTTTTGTCTTTAGACAAATATGTGCATCTACAGTAAAATTCAGGGCTCCTACCATCTCTTGCTAGTGATGCAGAGGCTGAGCAGTCCTGTATTTGTTTGAGAAAGAACGGGAAGCCAGGAGGAAGACAGCGTGAAAAGCTACTTACCTATACTTACTGCTAGGCTTCGTTCCTGGACCCATCTCAATACCTGCTTGGTCATCTTGGCAACATTCCAGCTGGCAACTTCCTCACTATCTCTAAATTAATGCTTTGGAGCCACAAGGAATGAAGACAGTCTGACTCTTCTGTCTACTATTATCTCAGAAGTTAAAGGCTTTCACTGGAAAACTGAAGCCAATAAAGAAGTGTATCCAGATTTTTATATTTAAGATGCCTTAAATAACAAGACTTTTCAGCTTGCTAAAAAAACACATGCTTAAGATCCATGACTGACAATTGAATGTCAGACAAACTTAACAATAAAATAAAATACTATTTCTGTTTTGGACTATGCAAAATACCAGAAGCTCTCTATTGCCTTCATGGCTTTAATACTTGCAGCTCTGGTTCAAGATAAGGTCTGTAACTAAACCAAATGTTGCAGTCGTTTGTGGGGTCAGAACTGAACACTTCCCTCACAGTTGATAATGTTCCAGCTGATTTCCTGTTTTATTTATTCCCCCAAGTATCCTGGATTCATCACAGGAAACAGACACAACCAACAAGAGCTTAATGCTTTAAAATTCACATATTTTGAGTCCGGAATTTCCCCACAAGTGAGATTAGCGAAGAACATGATACTAAAAGATGTTTTCTTTTGTGGGGGTAGACTGTGCAAGTCATAGGTAAAGAACTTCTGCTGTTAAGTCTTCTGCTGCAAGTTGTACATATGCTTGCAATATACCATGACTTGGTCAAAAAAACTGAAACAGACTAGTTTTACTTAAGAAAAAACAAAACAAACAAACAAAACCCCACCAAAACAATGCTGGAACAAGAGTCATAAAGCAAGAGTCATATGCAGTTATCTGCTGGAAAGAGCCAGCAGGATTTTGCTGTGAAGCAGATTCTCAGTGAAGATCAGCCCTCTGAACACTTCCCTAGTATGAAAATATTGAATGATGTAAATGGTACTTAGGTTCACAAAGTCACTTGCATGTACAAGCATAGATATAACACGATTACAAGATACCTGAATGAACCACAGGGACATGTAATGTTCTTAATGAAATGCTGCACTAACAGCCAAAACTTGTTACTAGCCTGTCTCATCCCTTGTATTTTAGAAACTACTTCATCATTGCAGGATTAAGTTTATAGTAGATTACCGTTCCTCATAACTGAGTTAAATCTGGATTTCTGACTACATCTCAGTACTATCAAAAGAAAACCATCAATGTTGTTGTTTTCACTCAGTATTTTATATACACAAAGTGAGGATTGCTAGATGATAGAAGGTACTTTTACAAACCCAAGTTGAAGAACAAAAATATCTTTTTTTATTTACAGGGATTTTCATTCTCTTACAGAAAGTAAAGGATCATTCTTTACAGAAAGAACACAAACACTCCACCCACTGATGTACCCATAAATCCTTAATTTCACTGTAAAGATCTTTGTTGGAAAATTCCATTTCTGAAAGCGTTACCTTTGACAGTGTCAACAGAGGAGCTGCCGTTCTGAGGTCTGGAGGACAGGGAAAGCAAAACAAGAAGCAGTCGGGCTCATGACACCTTTCCCCACTTGAGAATGAAGGATGAGAAGCCCCTAAATTCTACACGACTTTCTCCAAGGGAGATTTCAAATACCTTCATGAAATTAACAAGTGGAATACACGGACTCTCTAAATCCTCTTACATCAATGTATCTTTTAAAATATAGGATTTATTATCAACTGCTTTTAAGGTACTTGTATCACATAGAATTCAGACACTCAAATACCAGCATTATGTTCAACTGCAGCACAAGTGATATTTTCCACATAAAAGAACATATACAATTTTGATCGAAAACTATGGGGATAAAATAAAGAACTTTCACCTTTCAAAGATCTGCAAACAGAGAGACCAAAAGGGGCTCCTGAAGGCCTGTCTGCCCTCAGATTTTGTAAACTTTTGAGGTTTATGTGCCAAAAACAAGGAATTTTATTAAGCAGCACACTGCAGGTAAAGATAAATATTCTTGTCTTCCCAAGCTGCTTATTAATATAAGGTATTGGCTGGTAAAACAAAGCCTTTACAAAAACACTTCTGTAAAAGAAGCAATATCCCTACAAGCAAAAATTACCTTAACAGAGAAGAAGACTCACTTTCTGGGAAACAAGCAGTGAATGCCTGCTTTTCCTTCCTCTCGTGCACCCTACCAGCTGTATCCTGACTGACTACCAAAATCCTTCAGTGAACGTTTAATATTACCACAATTTCTTCAAGTGTTCATAATTGAGAATGTTCTTTACGTGTACAGAAACCCTTTAAAAAGTTAAACAAAATTACACCACAGAAAGAGTATGGAGGCATCATGAGTAAGTTACACCAAGGAAGAATAGAAGTCATTATGAATGTATTTACACAATTGTTAAAGTACACAAATACAGTGATAGTACAAATGAAATACTCTTGAGCTACCGGTTTCCAATACACAGGTTCATACAGACAGTCTAACTATGTTTTCACATGATGGAATTTAACTATTATGAAGGACAAGAATTGCCCACAACTGAGTACAAGTCTAGAAATCTGCAGTCAACATTTAAGTATAGTATAGCAATCTAATGTTCCAGATACAGAAGGAATAAAGAGACTGCCTTTGAAAGTCCCTCTAACAGTACATATTAACCACAGATATTTACAAGGAAAGCACAGTGAAGCGTAGAACTGTTCAAATGATAGTGCACATGCCTAAAATACTGAAGATTGCAGTAACTCAGGAAAGAAATCTGTTATGCAAACTTATTTATGGATCAAACTCTTACGTTTTTCCACTACACTCTCCCAAACACAGTTTTCCTGTCAGACCTGGAGCACACATACCTGTGGAGTTGGTGTTCTGAACATTTCTACAGAAAACCCAGTAATACTTACTATGTGATTTTTGAGGGAGCGAAGAACTTGCCCACTTTTGAACAATAAATACTATTCTTAATAAAACTTTGAAGGCATATAAGCCATTAAATAATTTGTTTTCAAGCAGAGAAGAGTTTCTTGAAATAGTTAACTTCTCAAACAAAAGCTGCATATGTATTTTCATTTCCAGCATAGGACTTCCTATAACTTCAGTGATACTTGTAAAAACAGTACTTCTGATACTGTTCCAATTACTATTAGGACAAAATATCTATTTTTTAGGACTTTTTACAGAAATAAACAATATAAAGATTATCCTATATTCCTGAAGGACATGTGCCAAAATACCTGCAAATTTTTTTGGACAACCTAAACAAGCTGTGTCATTCATTCCTAGTTAATGGTTAATGATTCTGGAAATACACAGATCGATTATGATTAAGAACCAAATAAGGTATATACCAGAGTTTTGAAAATTCTCAGCATTTCACAGCAAGAATACCTTCGTTAGAATCCTTTTCTGAGTCTTGGCGTTAAACAGAAGGCCAGAATCATTTTTTGTTTCTGAACATGTAGTTGTTAAAGTAAACATATCAATTCATTGGAGACTGAGTCCCTCAAATCCCAGTCTTTCAGTTTGTTCTTCACAACCTTTACAAACAAGAAATCCATTATTAACATCTCTACTATACTTAGACTTTCCTGCAGGATCTTTCATCTTCTTCTGTTATGCAGAAGAATGAGTATTAAAAATTCCTTTGTGTTACAAGGAAAGTTAAATGCAAATGTGAATGAAGGCAGCAAGCAACAAAATGTAATTCTAAGTTTTAAAATTTTCATGAGGAAACCTTCTCATTCAGAATGGGATCATACAAGAAAGTAAACAGTTTGAATGGAGTCAGATGGTTTGGATTCATTTGCATGTTCCCCGCCAGACTATATTTTAAACAAGAAATTTCAAGTCATTGTCTTTAGGATTGTTTATATTCTACATTTTTAAATCAGACAAAAGGAAGATAGAGTTCTTTACAGATAATTAAGCCAATAACTTTAGCAAAATGATACAAAAATTTTCTGAAACCAAGTAAAAGATTTACAGTTACAGTAGAATACTAAAAAGGGGTAAAGTCTGCTGCCTGTGGAGGGAGAATTAAAATGGCCATCCAATAACAGGCAGTCATCTCTGTAAACCATCTTTCTTTTCCAGCCCTGTTACTACGGAGTTCTCTTAAGGTCACTGGGTTTCTGGCAAAAGCGTCCTGTAATGGCAGCTGCTGGAGTATGTTCACGTTCCTCCAAGTGCCTTTTAAGTCACATGGAGAACTCCTGTTGTAATGTTTCCACTCTAATTTAGGGTATTTTTGCTAGTAAAGCCATTGGCAACATAGGAGATCAGCCATGCATTATCTGCCCTCCACGGTAAAACAATTTTCATCGGTGCACAGCAGACTGGAGAACACTGGTAGTTACCCGAGCAGGAATCTACCGAAGCCAAAAACAAGAGAAGATCAGCACAAGTCCTTCCTGTTAACATACAAATGTCTCTCAACATACTTTCATACGATTTGTTGTCAAAAAGTGTGTGAATCTATAATCCAAAGGACTACTTAATGCTTCACACCCACCTGTAGCGACATGAAGTTCCCTGCATTTTCCTCCGTTATTGGAAGTTAACAAGGAAAATTCACCTTTCCAGCCAGAACGGGTGTTTTGAAGAAAAAGTAAACAGAGCATAAACAGGAACACAGGAAAGAACAAACCAGACGAAAACAGAACCCATGCGGAGAAATAGAATCAATGAATGTTGGGGAAAAAAATCCCAAGATGAGGGTGAAAATAATTATCTTAAATGGCGTTTTTAGTTTTGAATGGAACATTGTGTTAAAAGGCATTCCAGAAGTTTCCCTAGCTTGACCTATTTCACTTTTACTGTGAAAGTGAAAAACAATCATGCATCATCGCAATTTAAGAAGTGAGAAATGTCAAAGTAGTTAAGTCAATATTCATTTCAGTTGTAAATAGCCACAAAGAGTAAAGCATATAGCAAAGGCTAAACAATGCAGAGACAACCCTGAGCAGCTGGAACCTGTAATTCTCACATACATGAACTTTTCAAAATATATACATATATATATATATATTTTAAAATTAAGGCCTGGTTATTAGGCTCTGAAATGTCAATCTATCATTTAAAGTTGGATCTTTTTAATGTTACAAACTGTTTAAGAAGCAGCTTGTGCCAAGCAGCCAAGCACACAAGGCAGGAGAAAAACAAAGAGAAAGAGAGCAGGATTCTTCACCAATTAGAGATACAGGATTAGTGCAAGCTTAGAATTTAGAAAGTGAGGCAGCAGACGGTGAAATTTTAAAAGGAACAGAAAAATCTCATGATCTTCTTTAAAAAAAAAAAAAAAGGCAAAGCAAAGAAGAAGCTCCCGAAATATTTAAGAATGCATCCTTCAGAACATCAAGGTTTGAATTCCAACTTAAACTTGCTGCTTTCTGATGAAACTCTATTGATAAAAGCAGAATGGACTAAAAAGCTGAAAACTGCACACGAAAAGGCAGAAACTTTTACTGCAATGATCAATGGAAAGCAGTCCTAAATATCTAAACCTAAGTCTGTTTGGTTTCAAGATGCTCAATGTTCAAATTAATTTCATTAGTATAACTGATCTCAATATTTTTAATATGACAGCTCATAAGGAATGCAGAAGAATACAGATAATAATACTGTAATAGAACATTCCATTCATGACAAGACAAAGCCTCATCTGAGTAATGTAGTCAGTTAATTCTTTGTAAAATATTTTGTTTTTATGATTCTGAAGCTTGATCTGGTTCTGAATGGATGATACTCAGTTCTATGAACATCTCTGGAAAGAGGCATAATTCTAGAACAGCTATGATTTAGACTTAGTTATTTTGTCTTTCATGCCCGAATGACTTCAGTGACTTTTTAAGTCACTATTTTTTTTAGTTCTGCTGAGTCCAAGTGGAACAGCAGCAACAACTCAACTTTTGGAAAGACATTTACATTTAGAAGAAAATAATGCTTCATCAAGCGTCTGATCGGAAGGCACAGAAACAGCGCACAGCTATGAGATAATGTGAGGAGGAGAAGCAAAGATTGATGTTACTGAAGATTTTTCTCCCATTCCATCCAAAGTTTGTGTGTCTAGTGAGAAGCACTCACCCAGTGCTGCCTTCCAACGAAAGGAGACGAACAGCTACTTGCCATGGTGTTCGAAAGGAATGCTATTCTGAGGTGGGGGAAAAGACAGCAATTTGTAACAGTTTCACTGTCCAAATATGACTATAAAAAGATGACTACAAAAATCCACTTCAAAATTGTAGTTGCAACTATATACCTTTTGAAGAGCTTGCATTTCAGATGTCTATCAGATATTTCTATTATACTAAGAAATACTTAAAAGGAACAAATAATTACTCATCAAAGAAAAATGAGAAATTCCAGGGTCAGAAGAGCAATGTAGAGTATGATGCCTCTTAAGATGAATGTGTAGAGAAAGGTTTGCTCACGAGGGGTTTAAAAATGCAGAGATACTGGAAACATGTTGCTTTTTTCCCAATGGAGTGTCACAATACTCAAGTTGTTTACTGCCAGTTTTGGCTATCGATTCAGAAAACTTGTCAAAGATACTTATTTGAATTTTTCTTCCAGTGAGGGAAAGATTCATCTGTAACTAGTAGGAATTACATGCAATCTCGACTGTAAGGTGCTGAACATGCCACATTCAGAAAAAAAAAAAAAAGTTATCTTACTGTAGGCAATGAGTGGTCCCACTGTGGTGTTTCTTTGCAGGACTGAACCTTATGTGAAAGGAAATGAAGGCTACTCACCTGTAACTAGCTTCTGGGATGATCAATGCACATTTACGCTTTTGAGATGCAGTCTGGACTGACAGAACTGATTCAAAACAGTGCTTGTTGGAACACTCATGCCCTTTTTTACTACCTTTCTTTACATTTAAAAACTGGAACTACATAATGGAGACACAACGAACAATTAATTCACAGAGCTTGCTTAGGAGCAGAAAGATCTTCTAACAATTGGCCTGATCTTCTGTCCATCATAGATCATAGAACTCTCTGGGACTGAAACCAGTAACTTGCACTTGCTTTGAACTCACATATGTGACCTAGAAAGGAACTCTGTTTTGGTGCAAAGGAGACGAATGATCCAGTGCTGCTTTTCTGAAAGTTGTTTCAGTGTCCAATGGCCTTTGTTTCCCTTCTGCTTCCATTTCCTTTGAATGTGATTGTTTTCAGTATTGGTTCCTTATGTATGTTTTCCATATTAAATTCCTGGTGCAACCTTTGTCTCTATAATACTACACTACCTTTAGATGGTGTTTTATCTTTCAGGAAAAAATAAAGATACTAAGCCAAAACTCTTATGTTGTACAGCACGTTTTCTCAAGCACAAACTTTATGGCTCTTCTCTGTCCTACTCTCAGTTTTCCAACAGCTTAAAATACTGAGAGCTGAATTAGACATAGCATTCTAGCATCAGTGTCACTAATGCCTGAAATAACCGTTTTACTTCTATTTAGTACTATCTTCTGAATGCACTCAAGGATAACCTTAATCTCTTTCATTATGGCATCACACCAACCTCTCCATCATTACCACTAAAGCCTCCTCAGTCAGCATTCACCATGGATATAGCATTCACATCAACAGGCTGCATTCCTTGATCCTCATCGGGCTTTGGAGTACTGTTAACGCCCAGTTTATTCGAATGGACTCACCTCTCTAACAAACTGCAACTTCTCTGCATGACTGCCCAACTCTCACCCATGTTTATCATTCAAACAACTCACGCCTCAAAGGTTTTCAGCTGTTATACTCACCTTCATATGACTGAGAAAAACAGCAAACAGGATCCACCACAGAACTGATATAATGTCCCTAGAATCATGTTTCATGAACCCATTAAGAGATCTGCTAATTGTTATTCCAATGAACGCTTATTTTTTAACATGGCAAAAAGCTAATCTACCTAATGAGAATAATTTAGGTATTATTTGGACAATGTCCTGTTGATGGGAAATATTACTCACCTATTCAGCTACCTTTATTAATCACTTCCCCCTCCCCGCCGCTTAATGTTACATTTCTTTAAAAAAATCATTTTCCATAATGTATTTCGATTTGCATTACCCCCAGCCCTCTTGTTTTTCAGTAACAAAAACCTGAACTCAAATCAAAACAATTAAAAAAAGAGGCAGTAGGGAAGAGAGAAAGTTAATGTGCAGAAGTAATCTTTAAGAACTCTATTTTCAGGTAAGCAACTTTCATTATTTATTTATGCTCTTTTCCACTGCCCAAATTTTGGTAAACAATAGCTCTTCCTCTGGATGACGGGAAGGGGAGACTATAGGAGCAGTGTTGCCTTACCAAACATAGGCATCCAATACAATATCAAATCTAATTAATCAAGCTATAAATAACAAATCTATTTTTAACCTAAGACATCCTTAGATCTATGCAGCAGACCGTAAATGCTGCTTTCTAACAGTAACATGGTCTAAGCACTTCCTGAAAAAAGAATAGTGGAAGTTCTTGCTTAAGTGGTAGTATTTACTTTAGACTGGTAAAGGAAACTAGTATGACTGGGATGAATATGGATGAACAGGTGCTGTTCTTACTGTTTTTCTAATAAGGAGTGGTATAGACATTTTCCTATATTATCTGGAGTTATACAAAATGAATTCTCCTTAATAACCTTGCCATACAAGTTGGGTACTAACTAAGGTTCCTAACTTGGTTCCTAACTAAAAATAAGGGCTAAAGATACAGGGAAATCCACAGCCTTAATTTGTAAATTTGTAACCTGGTATATGCCTAAGGATAAATTTTGACTATGAAAGAACCATTTTAACTTTATGAAGATATAACAGAGTAAGTTACTGAAACTTACTGGTTTCAGTTACAACCCTGGTTATCTTGTATGCTACAGAATAAGTTAAAACTGCAAAGTATAAATAAGCCCAAAGGCAAGTTTTGTAATAAAAACTCTCTTGCCTTCCAAATCTGAGAGTTTCACAGGTAAACATTTAAAATTTATTATAACTGCACACTGTTTTTCAACCACCATATGAGTGAAGACCAATAGCTATTCACTAGCTCGGTAAGAATGAAAGAAAACAGAAGATGAAAAATTGATTCTAACAACGCAGAGAAGATTCTGATGAGTCTGCTACTGTAATTGTGAAGTTGACCAAGTCATTGGAGCGGTACTGAACGGTGCATAGGGAAATATGCCATGAGTCCAGGCTGGAGTGTTGGCACATACCCAGAATGTGGATATTCACAGACTATTCAAAAAAGACATTTCTACACAAATCCAGAATATTCTCATTTTAAAAATTAAACAGATCTAAAAAACTATCTGGATTACTCATATTTTATAACATTTATAAAAATGTCATGCGCACACTGAGCTAATGTCAGCTCTATAAAAAAAAAAAAAAAAAAAAGAAGCACACTCACTGTAACTGATTCTCCTAGCATACCCAAATACTTATTTCTGTTATTCCCACTAACCACTTGCTTCCAGCTCACTGGAAACAAGCTATCTGAAATTTGCTTAGAATGCCTTTGAGTGTGCCCCACTTGATAACAATACATGCAACAAGAAGTGTGCAAACTTGACCAATGAAAAATTTTTCTGCTCGAGTATCTCAAAGAGAACTCTGAAAAAAACAGAATATACGAGGTTGGAAGGAACCCCTAACTCTCTGCACCCTCCCATCACATATTTTACACACTGGTAACATCTCCTGAGCTTTCCTTTCTCTAGACTTACACAATCTCAGCTCTCTCAGCCTTTCCACATGGCAGATGATTCAATCTCGTAACGATTTTAACAGCCTTTTACTGGACTCACTCTGTATGTCCAGATCTCCCCTGTAACAGGGAGCCTGGAACTGGCCTGGTGCTTCACAGAAACTTCAAACCAGTTATCTCACCACACACTACAACATGGATAATTAAAACATACCTATGCCCAGTTATGGCCTCTTACTTTATTCATGAGATTATGAAAATGATCTTCAAACTGAGATTTTTTTTTTGGTGTCAAAGAACATTTCAAACTGGCAAGAACTGCCACCAGTGCCAGGAGAGACGGCCTCACCTGTCTCCTGCACTTGTCCACTCACATTTCCTCCTTCACTGCCCATCCTTTGTGCCAGCGTAAGTGTTTGTGCAGCTACAAAGTGAAACAGAAGGAATCCACCCAAAAGCTACTCCCAAAAAATCCCACTGTGCTTTTGTTACACCAGAATTAGTTCTCCAGTCCAGTTTAGCTTATGCCTGTATGAATGGTGGAACAAGGACACTGATGAGAGCTTTTCCACCATGTCATCTTAAAAGGTATGTCAACTATAGCCTTACGTTTTTAAGTTGGTGGAGTTAAGCTGTTAGAAAACAAAAAGTAGCCCTGTTCTCCCTTGGGGCAGACATCTCAAAGTTCAAGACCTCAACTGTCAGGTAAAAATGAGACCATTCACTGATTTCTAAATGGATACATGGCATCGTTTCCTATGCTTGGACACATTTGATGCGGATATCCCTAAAAGCACTGAAATAGTTACAGATGTTTTAGAAGTTTTATTTCTTCCTACCTAAGCCACAGGAAGAAAAATCATCACAGCTGCAGTTCTATTTTTCTAACTTAATTTTAGAAGCAAACTAAATCATATTAGCTGATTATTCACCATGCAAAGTGGATGTCAAATGATGACATAGATGATTTGTAGGTTCTGGAGCTAAATTCCCCCCAAATTTGCTTCACCTCATAGAGAAGTTGTATGTTGAAGGCTGAAGTGAGGCAAAATCTGCCTTCTTCAGAGGATGTTGCTCATCAGTCATTGTACACATGGCCACTCTTCTACTGCTTCCAGTTTCTGATTATGTAAAATATTTTGTTGTGCTATTTCTTCTCCTCTTTTATAGACGAGAGAAGCACATTTCCTTCGTAAAAGCATTTTCAGTTTGATTTAAAAAAACCCTTTCATTTATCAGCTCTTTGTTGTTTTGGCAAATGAGTTCTCTCTGGCAGGCTTTCTTATTACTCTTAGTAAGAATGATTTCCAGCTTGGCATTTTTTTCTGATTCAATTGTCTCTTCACTGTCCTATCTGTTTCTTCTTTGTAATTCAGGCCAGAACATAACATCCATTTGCAAACAGAACAAAATAAACAAACAAAAAAAAAAAGCCCATGGCCTCTGTCTTCGTAATAGACACTCATCTGACCTCCATCTAAGAGTTCTCTCTCTAGGACATCCCAACACATCCCAAGTAATTAATTCTGCCAAAGAAATTAACAAGCAAAGGAAGGGATATTTTTTTTAAATCAACACAGCATGTTTATCCACAAGAAATAACATGAGTCCACAGTAAAAATCAAGTGTTTTAAATGTCTATCACAATGCTGAGGAAATAATGTCAAAACTTGCAGGCAACCACACTAGTCCTCACAACATACTCCTCTGCCCACTACTCTACCTATGTAACAGCACATTCCCTACTCTATATTGCTGGTCAGCCCTAAACAGAAGCTGTTCTAAAGTCTTTTTGCTAAGTCATTGTGGCCAATGAGGATAATTGCAGTGCAGGCTACAGCTGTGAATCACTGTCTCATTTAACTTCCTGCCACCCTATTCAGCAGCCTTCTGTGACCTTTCAATCATCTGTGAATGAAGCTCATCTGCTCTGATTTACCATATTGTACTATACTACAGTATTTCTTCGCTACTGTGCCCTCCTACTCTTTACAAATTCTCTCTTTTCTGTTCTGTATCAATATTATCCATTTCATCGATGTGAAAGCATGACTCACAACCGACTGCATGTTTGCTTCCTCACTGATAGGAGAAATTCAATGACCAAAGGAACTGAATGCTTAACTGTAGCAAAAAAAAAAAAATCTGTATCCGTAGACAATTTGCATTGTCTCATACTCCAAAAATTTCTTGTTTCTTTGAGCATTTTAGGTTTATCACTGCCACAGGAATTTTCACAGTATTCTACAGCCATGTCACAAACATCCAGGTAAAACTTCAAGTATTTATACGAGTCAACGTTGTCTGAAAAATCAATGTGAAAACTAATCAAATAGCCAATATGCTCTTTTAGCAAATAATTTTGACCAAATCACTCATTTTTGTATTACACAAAAAACTTTTTTACCTGTGAGGTTGACATGCGAGAGGTATCTTGTCGGCCTGTTAAGTCAGATGATGAGATATTGACTGGAGCACCACGATGCAATCGCATACTCACTTTCCTTTCTCGTTCTATACCCGACACTGGCCGAGGAGAAGTGTTGGCTATAAGAAAAACTCTTTTAGTATTCTGATAACGAGAAATGGAACTAAGCCGTGATTGTTTTTTTTTAAAAAAAAATGTATCTTGTTGTTTGCTTATATGGTTTCCACAGAGCCAATCCAGAGAAATTAGGGGCTTTGTTCTATATCCACAGAAATTTTTAAGCAGCAACTGGCAGGTTTGGGGTGTGTACTGTTACCTTCAATCTGTTAAAAATCAGCCAACCAAAAAAAAAAAAAAAACTAAAGACAAATACAAATCGGAGTTCCTAATTCCTCTTTTCCAAATATCAGAAACAAACTGCAAATTAGAGTATTCTGCAAGGCTACTTACCAGCATGTGAAGTTGGAGTAAGAGGGGTAGGAGGAGCTACATCTTGTGTTCCCCTCAGCCTGCCAGAGGCAGTGGAGGGTAAGCCGCGGACAGCGGGATTTCGTGAATGTCTTAATCTTTCCTCTCGTTCTCTCCTTTCACGTTCAGCATCTTCAGCAGCTCTGCTTGCACCCTGTAGATTGAGACTAGTGAAAAACTTGTACAGAACTTAGAAATATGTATTCCAATGAATACTGAAAATTAAAAATATGTTAAGCGCAACTTGCCAGGGCACTATTTTTTGGGTGAAAAATCATGAAAACTGTCATAAATTCTACTCATACAACTATCAGAATAGTCTTCAAAATGTAAAGCACATGCTTACTGTTTTGGCAGCTGGACCTCTAATAACAGTTTCAAGTGACTGGAGCTGAAGATCAAGACAAAAAAAAAAAGTAATTCAGCAACCTAACCTGGGGACTGCCCTGACAGAAATAACTCAAAGCCTTATACATTTAAAACTCCATAACTGCAGCTTAGTTGCCATTCAACCTCTTCTTGTTGCTCCCACAACTCCTCCATTTTCCAGCTTCCTGGTCTTTTTCCTAGACATTAAAACTTCCAGGGGAAGAGACAAAACTTACCAGTGTCAGTAAAGAACTGACAATGTAACAGAAAATATTGCTACAAAAAAAAAAAAAGTTCTAGTAATCTATATCAGCTACTCACAAATTTGAGCATGTTCCAGTCAAACACATAGTCATAGGAGAATCCTTGTCGGTGGAAAAGGTTTCTGAATAACTGCCTTAGATAGGAATAGTCTGGTTTGTCGTCAAAACGCAAAGAACGGCAGAAATTCAAGTATGTAGCAAATTCAGCTGCAAAAAGAAAAAGCTTGTTTTATTTTTTTATTATTATTTTTTTGCTTCACCCCCCTCTGGCTTCACATTTACTTTTTATAATTCTGAGCCATAAGTACACCCAGAAAAAGGAAATATATGTCTATTGCAAAGTAGCAAAGATCCCACTTGTCAACAGCAAAAGAGACTGATCATTAGGGTTTGAGGAGACAGGTTTAAAACTATAGTTGCAACAATGGAAAGCAGGTTTTACTTTGCTTTTTCTGCTCTGAATATAATTAAACTGAACTTCAGGTGTAATAGCACCTCTTGCTATAAAGACAAATGAAAATTCATTTCTGCTAAACATCTCACCAAGATGAGACACAGGAACAGAGGGGAGGAACAGAACATGGACACCTAGTAATCTCCCAAGTCATGTTGCAAAATTAGATTTTCAATATGCTGAACCCCTGTTTTTATAAGGCACACAAAATATGAGCTACAGAATATGACTGTGAATGGAATGTGCCAGAGATAACGCTAGTTTTTGAATTAAAATGTCTCTAGTTGAAAGACTATATTGATAATTTTATGTTAAATAGGAAATTCTAGCAAATAGCCCAGGAAAAAAAATGATTACTTTTCCCTAACCCCAAGGGACAAAAACAGGTAATGAGTGTAAAGGAATGTAAATGAAGTAACATTTGAAACAGAGCCAAGAAAACAAGTTTCCATACAACCATAATAACAACTACAATCCTCATAATCATCAGTAGTGGCCAAGAGTGTGAAAATAGAGAGAACTTTTCCTGTGAGAGAGCAATTTCTGTAATAGGAGTTAATGTTAACAAGATTTAAAGCAGATTAAGTACGATTTTGCATGTCTCAAAAACTTTCTAATTATTAACATGAGGACAACACCCAACAGAGGCAAAGACTAGCCTTGAGGGATCTCACTAGAATAGAGGAGGGCTTCTTACACTTATCACAGATGCTGGACACTGATCAAGCAAGCTAGACGAACCAAGCACAAAAATTACTAAATTAAATAACTACAAAGGGTAACAGGTGAGTTTGGCTATACAATCCTAATCATTCATGAACATTACCCACACGTATGAAGAAAGAGGTGGTTTCTCAAAAGGCTGTTCAGTTGTTGCAATTAACCAGGCAGCGTAAACACACATATGCACAACACTGCGTAGGTCAGATATACTGACCTAAACCACCAATCTCAAAGGCATGGCAACGACTGTACATTAAATACTTACACAGAGGAGAATTAGAAATGATCTAGGGACACAGAGTCTTGAAGTACAGTATCTCTATTACAAACATTCTCACACACTAACACAAGTCAGAAAGACTAGTAAATCACATGTTTCAAAACAATCTGATACAGGAGCTAGAATTCGATGTAAACAAAAAAGCAATACCACTAAAAAATAAACATCTAAAGCCAGTGCCACAAAAGAGTAACTTACAAGGATATCCTTTACACAAAACCTCAATGGGTGTAGACATTTTCTTTTCACTGATACGTTCATATTTCTGCCTCTTTGTTGCTGCCTTCAGTCCCTGCCAGGGGAGGGAGCCCAGGTTAAAATACATCAGTACATAGCCCAAGGACTCCAAGTCATCTCTGCGAGATTGTTCTACAACAGCATAAAAAAGTGCACTCATTAGGTTTGATTTTCTACTGGAAAAAACAAAACTGTGCAACAATGTCACAAGATGTCTTAAAAACATGACAGAATGCAGAAGATTAGTATGTCCATGATAAACCTATCCAACGCTACAAATCCTATGACTCTTGCAATTGTTAAAAATGTACTAATTCTGTGAAATTACATAGACTGACTCCCTCCTCCCCAACATAAGCCTAAGCATAATGCACTGTTAACACCAGGAGTAGGGACCATCTTCCAAGCACCTGTAAAGCAACTTTTGATTGCTAAAATTATCAACATCTAAACTAAATAAACGCTAAATTTTCTATTTATTGTGTTCTCCAACTCACCAATACCAAGATGAGTATTGATGGATGCATAACGGGCAGTTCCGGTTAAGTTTTTATTTTCACGATATGGGATATGTTGATGAGTTCGAGCATCTCGATATTTCTTTGCTAATCCAAAGTCTATTATGTAGACAAGATTGCCCTTCTTTCCGAGGCCCATTAGGAAGTTATCCGGCTTCACGTCTCGGTGGATGAAGTTTTTGGAGTGAATATATTCAATTCGGCTAATCTAGATATACAGGATCAAAACATTTGAGAGATTACATACTTTTTTTTTCTTAAAAAGCATGAGAAACATGGTCTTAAAAAATGGATTTTTTTTTTTTTTGTAAAACATAGGGGCATTAGCAAAATATAAAAGACAATAGATAAATCTCTAGTTTTCCCCTGCCTATTCCACTTCTTTTTCTAAAAAATCTTCTTTGAGGAAATGCATTTGAGAAGTATAATAGCTTCTTTGCAAATAGCTCAGGTTCAGGTTTTACAATCAAATTAAGACTTTATAATTACTTTTGATGAGAGAGTTTATGTTTACAGAAATAAAACTGATTGAACCTCTTCTCTAATATGGTACACCGTAGTCACCTCTAAATTACTCAAAACAGAATATAATGATCTCTCTTATGAAAGGCTCAACATACTTCATTAAAAAGAACACCAAAGCAGTTTCCTACCATTTGGTCAGCAAGTAAGAGAACTGTCTTGAGGCTAAATTTCCTTGAGCAAAAATTGAACAGATCTTCAAGACTTGGTCCCAACAACTCCATCACCATTACGTTATAATCCCCTTCAGCTCCACACCACTTAATTGTGGGAATACCCACTGGAATAAAACAAAACAAAAACACTCAAAAAAAGAAAACATTCAGGAGTTTTTTTGATTTATACAGGTCTCACATACAGATCCTCAAGGTTCAAAATTCTAAGAGGGTCATTACTGTGAATGTTTATATTTCCACTGAAGTTTAATATTTCATGCTACCTTCAGCCTTTCTAAAAGTCTGAAAATTTCATTAAAAGACTAATACAAAAATATAGCAAAAGAGATCTAAACCAGACTTTTTCCTCTTTCACAGAAACCTCATGGTCTATGCTTAGTTCGTAATGATCCAACTAAACATCTGATAGCACTTAGTAATTTTGCTATGCTTGAATCTTTAAGTTTTTGTAAAAAATTACAATCATGTAATACCCAAGATATCAATAAGGGGCAAACCAAAAGTCTGAAAATATAGACACTGGTCAAATCACTAAATATTATTATTAAAGAAAAGTTTAGAAATCAATTACTTTATTTCAAAGCCTACAAGATCACTTCAAAAGACCTCTCGTTTCCCTCTGAATTTGGAATGACTTTCTCCCCTTGCTTCATGTTACTGCCTTT
>NW_010578178.1:0-20892 GCF_000705375.1 Tinamus guttatus | reverse complement strand
ATATGTAGATATTCTCATGCTCAATTTCAAAAGTTTTTACTGTTATTTTTATGTATTTTGGCTATGAAATGGTGTAATTAATTTTACTTTATATCTTTATTTAATATTAATATCTTTTCCCTGAATTGTCTTTACAGGGAAACCCAACATGTGTGGTTACTTTACTTTCCTCCATCTGCCTCTGCACAGTGTCTGTCAGAAGAAGGAACCCACCATCCTGCCTTTAACAAGACTATAAAGGAAGTATTTTACTCCATAAAAGTCAGCCAGGTTACACCCAGGCAGTGATTAACTGACAAAAGGCAGGAACTGAAAAGCAACTGAACAAGAAGTATTTCTCAGAAAGAATTCCACAGACTACACAATAGCAGCAAAATTAACTATATCAAATTTATGTCCTAAAAATGCATCGGAGTTTTACACCTGCAGAATTCGAAAACCAGTAAGCAAATTATTCTAGTAGTAGTCACGCAGTAGCTATAAGGTTGTTTCACTCATGTTTTCTGCTGTTAATACCATTACACGTTAGAATTACTCTGGCAAGGAAATACTATTAAATAGGAAAGAACAGTAACACATGTAAGAAAAAAAACCTCAATTTATCATGTTTAGAATCTGTGCTACTATATTAAGGGAGACAGGTTAAGTTCTCAAAACCAGTGGTTACCTTCTTTCACTGATCCATGAGAAATACCACCAATCAATCAATCCACTGCTAGCAACACCAAACTTTGCTCCATATTGGTCTAGGTTTTCACTTTTTAATATTCTGCGATTGTATGCCTCTTTGGATGTTATTAAGGGTATCATAAAATTTGGTAGCCATAGATTGAAAACTGCCACTCTGTACTGCACCCACCACGTCACCTTTCCCACTTCCTCATGATTTTCCAAAAGTCATCTTAACTGTTACATATTTAAAAATGAAATACATCTCAAAGTCATAAGAACAACTAAGTTTTCTAGGAAGGAAAATAATTTGCTTGCCTCCACCCTGCATCATTTTGTAGATTTTACTCTCGATGTGGAGCTGAGGATGTTTGGTCTTCACACATTCTAATTTAATTGCAACCTCCTCTCCAGCAGCAATATCAGTTCCTAAACAATGGAAAAAAAAAAAAAAAAACAGATTACATTTCCTTTGCAAAGGATGAAACTAAGCAAACACTGACAAGTTTTCTCTCCATCACAAACATCCAGATGTTGTTACGTACTCTCAGTCACGATTACCTAAAATTCTTTTGAAGTTTTCTAAAACCTCTGCAATAGAAGTTAAGAACACAAGCATTAGAGAGGATGTCCAAAAAAAAAAAAAGGTGCACCTTTTGAGGGGAGTCTTTCCACTCTATTTGTGCATTTATGGTGCAAGTGTTCGCACTGAATGTTTGCGGGTTCAGCATGTGGCGATACATCCCTTCAAAGCTAAGAAATTTTCCAAATTCAGATTGTCTGCTCTTATGCCTTGGAATCAGACTACGATTTCACTGAATCTCAGCATATTCCACATATATGCTGATGCCTTATGATTTCATCTTTTTGGTGGCAGCTATCTGGAACCAAGCACTTGTCCTCCCAAACAGCAGTCTTTCTTTCATATGGAATTGTTTCAATAACCAAATGACTGAAAAATTAGCTTACCTGTTCTCTTTCAAATTGAGCTACGATGGGTGGCAAGATCCCTGATTGCTACCTGTGTCATTTAACATTAGCAGCAACCAGAAAATCCTCAATTTGTAATCTAAGATTTTCATCTTTAATGAATGAATTATTTTGATGGATTTTAAAGGAACGATGCTACACATCAATTCGGAAACATGAAACAACCAATATATTTCCCCCCCTGCTTAATGATACAAGGATGAAAACACTGCCTTCTCATTTTGCACCACAAAGAAAGCAGATAACCTTGATAAACTTAATTTTGAACTTTCCTACAAGGCAGACTAAGCATTCACTGATCAATATTATCTGAGGAGTGATCAGCACCAAAACCAGCTTTTTTTCTTATTCTGATAAGACAGACACAAACTGCTGACACTCAGGGTGCCCTGAAAGGCACATCTCTTTTTACAGATAGTTGCAGATGTCTGTCTTTGATTAGGGTGAGATTTGCATGGTAGATCCTGCTCTATATAGTAGCAAGCCATAACCTGGTTAACCACAGTCTTGATCCTTGTAAGGGCTCTGTCTATCATTCTGGACAAGAAGCAATAGGTATACACTGAAATACAATAAGTTCTGCCTGAATTCTGCCTGAACTAAGCAAACCTTTTTCACTGTAGAGGTGATTGTAAGCAGGATTGTAAACCTTGTAATCACCAATTTGTTTCCTTTATGGCAAATACAGTAATAAATTATAAGTAATAATAAGCTGTGTAATACAAATCACTTCATGTAAGTGAACAGAAAAAGCCTGAAGAGTTATTAAAATATTTTATTTTAAATAATGTAATTTAGTATGATGCAAAATCCTCTATCAGTATGGAAGCCTCTGAGTTATTTTAATAGTTAACTACCCAAAAACCATCCTGAATAGAATGTATGTAACGAAAAAAAACAATGAAAACACAGTGAATGCAATGCCAACTACTATCTTTGCAATTTTTGTAGGGTGGGTTCTACGCATGAAGATAGAAGTGACAAACAAAATACCTATTGCTTCCAATCCAGCCACCACACCTGGGGCAGTAACAGCAGCATTGCCAGACTTCTTTTTATCAGTGAATTTGGACTTCAAATTAAAGTTTGAGTATCTGTACTTTGTTATGAATAGTTTCATCTGAGTAGTCAAAAGTTGAGGTAAGAGTTTCCCAAATTAGCTAAGATTTTTCAAAAATGATTTGCTGTCTTAATCTCTCTCACCCAAAAGACAGGGGTAGATTTTGCAGAAATGTTATCACAACAGTTTTCAGTCTTTTATACACACATTAGAGAGACAGAAAGTCATGTTCTCTGCTCCTATACAATCCACACGCCTTCTGCAAGAGATCTTGAATTTCCAGCAGGCATATGTTTTGTATCAAGGATAACCAACTCTCAATAATATACACAAGCAGAGCTTTCACTAGCATTATTTCATAACAGAAAATGTGTGCTGCAATACAAAGCACTCGTGTATGGTGTATGCTGCCTAATATACTAATGTTTCACCAGTCTAATGTTGTACCAGCAACATTCTTTATACCTTCTAGACATTTGCAGCTAACTCTCCTTAGCTCCAGCAATTTTTCCATGTTTTTTGATATCTCATCACAACTTTCAGAGGCAAAATGTTCATTTTTATGTGGCAGCATGTAAAATTTATGTTTCTCTGGATTTACCTTATTTCTTAATATTTGTTGGATTGCAAAATACACTGTTTTAAAAATACATATTTTCAGAATTTGTATACTCCTCTGTTTACCAAATGTAATGAACCGCTATGACAGAAAGAAATACATAAAGAGGCAGGAAAAGATAGTTCTAGGCCTGCAAACTTTAGAGTCACACAGAAACCACAGTAGCAGAATAAGAGGTATGTATTAAGACATTATGGCAACGCTCGAGCAACAGGACAGCTGAAATATGCTGATTCTGTGAAGAGTTAATTTTTCTTTTATGTATTTTTTTAGCTCCAATTATCCAGTTATCTAATTTGTTTAGGCCTCACAGGAAGAACATAGTCTTTCCTTCCCGTGACAGCAATTTCTTCTACTCCACTGCAGTTACACTTAATACAGAGGGCCATGTTTCTGCTTCAAAATATTTTTCTGATTTCTTTTTTTCAGATGAAGGGATTGAGATCCTTGAGATCCACGTTTCATGAAAAAGTCGATGGTGCCCAAGGTCACAGGACAACAACGGGGAGAGGCAGACCTAATAATCCATTAGTCCCGATTTCCGCACTGTCTAAATTAGGACATGACGCTAACAAAAAACTAAACTGTTAGTACACCAGTGTCAAGGTACCTTACATCGAAAGACAATTTTTTTTTGGTCCAAACTCTGGCCAGAATGAAATGAGGTCCGGGGGAAGCTCCCAACCCAACCTCAGCGCAGGGCAGGGAGCAGACATGAGCCTGAATAGAGCCCGGTCCGACTCCCGCAACTCTACAAAGAAGAGCTTACCTAGCTACCCTCCTTACCTAGGTAAATATCCCCGAAGGAGCCACTCCCGATCTTGCGGCCCAGGCGGTAGCGGTTCCCGACCCTCAGCTCCATAGCGACAGCTCGCTCTGTTCTCGACCCTGCTCGGCTGCGTTGTCCACCCTATCGGCTCGCGCTCTACCGCCTCACAGCCCTGCGGCTCCGGATGCCATCGCGGCCTCAATCCCGCCGCGCGGCAGCGGCGAGGCAGGCGGAAGCGGCGCCGCCGCCCCACTGCAGGATGGACGCGGATTCCCCGCAAACCCGGCGCCTCAACGGCAGCGGCACCGGGCGCGGGGGCCCCGCCATACGGGTGGCGTCACTTCCCTAGCGACGGGGGCGGCGCGCGGGCGGTGGCCCGCGTCACGTGCCCCGCCCCCAGGGCTGTGCTGCCCCCGGTGTCACAACCGGGTGACTTGGGGACTGTCCTGCCACACGCTGTGGAGAAGCAGGATCACCTCGTAGGATGGCTGGGTTGTGAGCAGATTAAAGTTACTGCTAGGACAGCCTGATCAATGTGCAGTGGCCCAATATGGAGGAAAAAAAAAATGCTCCAGAAGTGCTAGCAGATCACTGCAGACTCAAACACTGGAGGGGATCTTTTGACTGAGCAGTATGTTAAGAAAATTTCCACTATAATTTTGTGGAGAATAAGCATGCAAGGTCATGGTGCCACGCAAGCAGAGCATCTTACCTGGCCTCATGTTAGCCCCATTTTTCATAAAATTTGAAAATCTGCAAAAAAAATCAATCCAGTCAGCAAGAACCAAATTAAATACAGCCAGCAACACAAAGAGTTGCTCAAAGGTAATGCAAGAGGAGGTATAAATCAGATAATGAATAATTGTAAGATGGACCATATCAATCTGCCACAGAACTGCCTTGTACTGTCATGGCAAGAGGACTGGTAAAACCAAGAATTGTTGATATATCTGGTTGGTTATGTAAACTGAAGTACTGAATATGTAATAACTTGCTATCCTTTAAAAGTTGTAACATAAAGGTCCTCGGGGTCTCTTCATGTCCTCCTAGCCAAGATACACCTTATTTCTAGTGATAAAATTTCCAAAGAGATGTAGAAATCTGCACCCTGCTACTTATTACCTGTGTTTGCAAACAAACAAAAGAAAACAGATAATCTCAACAGTTGGGCTACCCAACTGGCATGCGGCAGATTTCCCATCTGTTGAGCGCTGCTAGAGCATTTGGTGCAGCAGGAACACAGTGAGTTCCTCTGAAAGCTGTTGTGGTGCCCATAACACCAGGGAGGTACTAAAACCAGATCAGCATGAGTCACAGGGGCTTCGTTGGGAAAGCTTCAAGGGGTTCACGGCTGGCAGAAATTCTGGAAAATGGAAAGAAAATCAAAGGCGCCTCAAGCCTCAGAAAGGATAGAATGAATAGCCAGAACAGACATGAGAAGGGGATGACCTCTGAAGTCTGGCCTCTGTGTTTCACACCCTAACAGCAGTGAGGGTGTGATGATGGTTCGAGAACGAGACCGCAGATATTCCGGGAAGCGGAGCAGCCTCTCGACGCCGCCTGTGGCCGCGGGGGCGCCGGTGCGCATGCGCGGAAGGGGGACGGACACACACGCGGGGACACACACACACGGACACACACACCAGGGTCTGCGCATGCGCCCACCGACCAGTGGCCACGCATGCGCTCCACTACTTGCCATGTCCTTTACTGCCATCACGTGGCTGGGAGGTTGTGCAGCACGAGCAAAGCTGGAGCGCATGCGCAGTGCGCCCCGGAGCGCTCGCTGCTGCCTCCTGTGCCGAGGGCAAGTACTGCAAAGGGAAAGGCCCTGCGCATGCGCGCTGCCTTCCTCCGCGCTCCGTGCTGCCCTCGCGTGGAGAAGAACAGGTACCGCAAGGCAACGTTCCCACCCCGATCTGCTGCAATCGTGCGTCTAAAAAGTAGCACTGCAAGTAAAGGGGGCACGAAGATGGCCGCTTGGATAGCTCCCCCAGGCTGGAAAGGTTGTATTAAGACTGAGAGGCAACATTTTTCTTGCAATTGCCTTTGAAGAAGGTGCCTGCTTCATTCCAGGTAAGGGTGGTGTACAGATACATATCTCTACAAAAGGGGGCGGTTTCTTCCAGGAAAGCAAGCAAACTGCTGGAACGTGTCGCTAAAAGAGAGTTGCAAATGAAAGATCAGCTCGCATCCACTGTGGGTTGTGCAATGCTCCCTGCTACCCGCTGGTACTTAAAAAATTGGTACCTTAGTAAGGGATGCCGATTATCAGCGCATGGTGCTCGCTGGTGCCATCCCGTGTCAGAAAATCGATACGGCAACGGTAACGGAAGGAGGCGCATGCGCAGAGCGCTCTGAGGCACACGCGCAGGGCGCCCTGGGGCAGTCACTGCTCCCATCGCGTGTTAGAAAACCGGTACCGCAGGGGGAAGGAGAGGAGATCCGGGGCGGCAAAGGGGGACTGCAGAGATAACGGGGAGGCCACGGGCGTGGAATGCTGTGAGGAACCCGCTACTTCCATCAGGTGTCAATTCGGTATTGCAGCGCAAAGGGAGGCATGCGTGGGCAACGCGCTCCAGCGCACCCACCCCCCAGCACGTGAGGGAAAGTCGGTGCTGCAACGGTAATGGATGACACACATGCCCGTTTACAGTTCTCTTTTTACGCCTCTTAAATATCGCTCCCTCTCCAACAAGTACTTCTGTTCTACTCCTGCTAATAATTATCTGATTTCCCTCATACATCTCCTGGTCTCCTGCTAATAAATCGGGGCTTCAGCCGCTAAGAATTTTATTGCTTTTTTCCCCAATAATTCTCTTTCAGTCCTTGTAATCACTTTTTTTATTCCCTTAATTCTCGCCTTCCTCTCCAGCTAATCTTTGTATTCTACTCCTGCTAAAAATTCTCTTCCTATTTCCCTCTTAATTCTCTTGGTTTCCCTCTAATATATCTCTTCCTCTCCCATCAATAAAATTATTCCTCTTCTCCCAATAATTCTTTTTCACTGCAGGTAATAATTCTCTTTTTATACTGCTAACCATGGTCATCTGCTGCCGCTGCTAAATCTCCTCCTCTGCTCCTTGTAAATCTCTTTGTCTCCTGCAAATAATTTTCTTCCCAATAAATATTTTGCATGCTAGATAATAATTCACTTTATATACCACTATTACTGTTCCTCTCTGGCTAATAGTTTCTGCTGCCGCTGCTAAATCTCCTCCTCTGCTCCTTGTAAATCTCTTTGTCTCCTGCAAATATTTTTCTTCCTATTCTCCCAATAAATATTTTGCATGCCGGATAATAATTCGCTTTATATGCCACTATTAATACTGCTCCTTTCTGGCTAATAGTCCTTTTCTTCTCCTGGTAATAGCTATCTTCCCATTTCTCTCATAATTCTCTTGTTCTCTTGGTAATAAACTCTTCCTTTCCCACTAATTATTGCCTTCCTCTCCAGCTAATAATTCTCTACCTTGCCCTCCATCATTCTCTTCCTCTTCCATTAAGACTTCTCTTCCTCCCCTGCTAATACTTCTCTTTCCTTCCAGTAATAATCTTGTTCTCATTCTCCTCATCATTTCCTTTCTCTTGAGCTTGCAATGGCATAAAAATAAATAAATAAAACAGTTTTCAAATGGCATTCCTAAAGCAGGATCTGAAAAAACGTAATGGCTTACCCACATGCACAGAATAAGGTGCTGGCAAGGCTGGAAGAACAGCTTAAACATTCCCAGAGTAAGGATTCATGGTACTTGTTTGTATGTTAAACACGTGTGCACTGCCCCGGTGCAACACCGTGCGCAGCACTGTGCCAATGGACACATGCCATGGGTAAACACCGCGACGGGAGGGAAAGCTGTCAGCAGACCTGCTCCACAAGGAAAAAGTCTTGCTAGAAAACTCCGGCAAACAAGCAAAATAAAGTTTTTAAACATCAAGAAGATTTAAAAGAAAAAAAAAAAAAAGAAAAAAAAAACACACACCCACAAACAGATAAGGCATCACAGCAGAACTCCTCAGCAAGGGCATTCGACACCGAGGGAACGGGCTGGGGAGGAGCTAGAGCATAAATTTGAAGCTCCCACCCTGTGAATCCAGTGGATGGAAACAAATTCAGGCTTCACGACGCTTGTTTACTTGGAAGGCTACAAGGTCCATCTCATGGCAGACTTTCCTTCAGAATTGTTGCTTTTTATTATGACTTTTGATACCATCAATAACTTTTGAACTTAACACGAGACTACAAAAAACACCAATCCAGTGTATGTTTCATATACATATTTATATATATTTCATGTACAAAGTTACATTCTGAACCCCATGGATTCAATAATAGAAATAAATACTGAAATAACTACACTGCTATATGAGCTTTCCTGCTCACAGAAAAGAAGCCTCAAGTTTTAACAGACAGCAAGTTTAACGCTGTAGTATCCAACTCGGAACAGAGGCAAGTAAAATTCAGCATAAAGTGTCCAACAGACGAAAACTTTCAAAAATTACAGACAATAAAATGTTTAAAATATATGTTTAAAAGATTGAGAAATGTGCATCAACAAAATTAATAAAGGAAACTTAATCTTGTTAGAGGGCAGGAGAGACATTTAGTGTATAGAAAAATGCTTTGAGGTGCAACATAGGTTGTTACAATATGGCATAACCCTGTTATTTCATTTCCATAAAGAACCGTATTTGAGTTGACTGTGTCTTGTTTTACAGATCAGGGCCTTTGCAAGACCCTGCCTCAACAGGGTTGCTTACAAGAGTGCTAAATCAGGTTTAATCCTTTGGTAACTTTTATAATACTCACATGGAAATAAATATTCAGTTACACAGCATTTTAAGAGACACACGTTCTTTAGAACAGTTAGTATAATAAAACAGATTTAACATTTGTTTTTTTTACTAAGGCAGCCTATGATAAAGTGTCTACGCTCTGCCAGCTCTAGCTGATCCAACTCAGGAAGACCTTTACAAGAAAGAACAACGCAGCAGCTCATACAACGCGTTTCACCTTACCATGCAAACACCCTTACCCAGGCAAGTAACGTGCTGCATTTCTTGTGCTCGAAATGTTTCCAAATGACTAACAAGCTGTAGCTATCAGGAGATTAGTTCCTATTTATATGATGCTTTAGTCACATGAGTGTATGCATAAACACATTCTTGAGACCGGGTTTTTAGGACTATATTGTCATCTCAGTGCCTGGGGTTTTACATGCTTTACTCAAAGTGACCTTAAACTGAGAATTTCTAAATCCCAGCACGCTGTGATGAGAATAGGGACCCTTCTAACCTTAGGACAGGGGATAAAGTTTTAAAATGAGAAATACAAAGAAGTGCATCTGCCTTTTATCTACACCCACAGTGGTACATGGTTACACCTAGTATTTGCTTCAAAACCCTTCCACTATTGGACAGAAAGAACCATCTCTGAACAATTTACCAAAGTTGGTCCACTGAGGTGACTGAAATGGCACAGTGAACCAGACACATTTGGCAAAAGACCAGGTACACACTTGCCAGATTCATCTGCTCTATTTGACAGCACTGAAGCCATTCAGAGAAACTCAATAGTTACGATTAAAATGCCATACAAGAACCAAGAAAAAGAATTGTGCGTTTTTTTTTTTTTTCTGAGAACATGAGAATGTGACAATCAACCAGTGAGTAAAAGCTTTGGAAACCATGTTTTCCATAGAGCCAATAAATTTAAGATGGCAGAAAAAGCAATGAAACTGCACCACTTCGTGAAGATTCTGCACAACAGTTAAAGTTTAAGACAGCATTTTTCTCAGGCATCCAATTTCATATATTAATTCAGATGTGCTTCAAGTTCAGCATACATGTCAATATGAATTTTAGATAGGTCTTTATACTAGCATTAAGTTACTTTCTGTACTTGTGTAATTTTTAAAAAATTCCCAGACTCTATATTTAAATATAAAGTACTTTAAGAGTTGCCTTAAAGATGAATTTGGAAAGCAATTACGAACAACATGCTCTTATCACTTTTGGCATTTTGAAGAGAAAAATACTACCAAGATATTAGACATTTTTAATAAGGATTTTACTACATAGTTCATGTCCTAAATACATATTTACGAGAGGAACAGCTGTGTACAAAATATGTTGCTTAAAAAGTATTTATACATATAAATCTAAACCATAGACCTGAATGGAGATTTTCTGGTTTATCAGCTATGATATGCATTTGAAAAAGCTGCCTAAATATATATTTACACAATAGACCTCAGCTAAATGTGTTCATTTAAAAAATTAAGAAAATATATAAACACATGTTTGCCTGATAGACCAGAACTGCTCCTATTGCATAAAAATGTTTAGGCAGTTTTAAAAAAGTGTTTTTATATTTAATTTTCTGAAACAGTTCAGTTCTCTCACATGATCAAATTACTAATTTTTCTGCTAATCTGAATAGAACAGTCCCAGTCTTTTGGGGGCATATACTAAATTTTTATTAAAACCCCTGAAATTCTTGCTTTCCAGAGACTAATGAAAAAATAAATCTAGGTGTTAAAGTACTTCGAAGAACAGAAGCCATGAAGTGATTAACTTATTTCTGATACTAATGTATGAAATTCAATGTAAAAGGAAGACAATCTTCAACTCACCCTTATGGTTAAAAAAAGAAAATAGATGGTGAGTAGAAAGAATGTCAGCCTGATATTCAAGTCTCCTGACTTTCACCAATTTATCTACTCAGTGTAATCTGCAAACATTGTCTCTAAACATGATTTCATTTTTATTTTTGCCTAAATGGGGGTATGCAACTAAAAAAAAAAAAAGGAAAAGAAAAAAAAAAAACACCCACTTAATTCCTAATAATCTGGCACTAAAGTTCTTTTATAATCTCACTTGGGCAGAATGCATTTTTTTGCCTGTACACTCTCAGTCTTTTCTCATGCTCTAATTGAGGTCTCTAACCTTCACACCTTTAGTGCCTCATGAGTTTGACCAGCTAGGCAGAGAAGATCATTCTAGTGCTTAGGACATAAGGATTTAAGACAAAAAGAGAACAAGATGTATCCCCTCATGGAGAATTTTACAATTACTTTCAAATTTAAATCATCTTAAGAATACCCTTTGAACTGAGCTGTTCATATGTATTCATGTCAGGAAAGAGGAAAACACTATGCTCAAAATTGCTCATTGAGGGCAGCAGTTCTCAAGCTTTAAGGTTTAGCAGTCAAAACATGAAATTTTATTTAAATATTGTCATCTTAATTTCTGTACAATCCGCTCTTTCCCCCAGAATATTGGATGAAAGTGACAGATGGAACTGTATACACTAAGCAAGATTTTCCAGGTTTGAAAACAAAAGCTGAAATTTACAGCTTACTTTAGCCCTCACTTAACATACAGATGAATCTTGACAATTCATCCGATACCAATATGTCAATTTTGAAATACTCTGGGAATAACTTTGCTGTTTTACTCAATGCGTTATACCAATAAGTGAAGCTCAGTTGTAATGAAGCTCAAGTCAAGTTAAGACTATCAAAAAGTGAACTACATTAGACTGTTGTGATACAGTAAAACTATGTCTGGATTGCTCACTATGGTGTATACACCACTTCTGAGAAAGTTCTGGTTCATTATACTCTTCCATGTAACACGGGTGCAGTAAAACAGCACAAGCTAATTTCTGTATAGTTAAGGTATGACGGATTTGCAATATAAAGTTAAACAGCAAAGAAATGCTTCAACATCATGTAGTGAAACAGGTTTCACAAAATAAAAAAAACATGCAGAAGCTTTGTTTTTTCCCTCCCCTAAGGTCTCCAGCTGCATCCTACAGGCTCACTCAGTGCCATACATTACTTGCCACACTATCAAGTGACTCCTCTCAGCTTTGGCTACAGAAGGTTCAAGTTGTAGAGCTTCTCCAAGGAGTTCAGATTCTCCGCCTTCATCACCTGAAAAACAAAAGCTTCGACTCAGGCAGGTACAGTGAAAAAGAATATTAAGCGGAGAGAGATAAAGGAGTACTAGACTTATGAGAAAAACATTGCAAAAGGCTTTTTTGCAAGGGGGGCAGGGGGCAACTGCTCATATATGAGTACATTTGCTATCTTGACTATATACATTACAGTTTGGAACTTGTTTCGTAATTATTTCACCAGAACCCCATGTTCTGATGGTCATATTCTTCAGTTCTTGCTTGAGCATAATGAGCAAGAATTGAACACAAAAGAGATAATGAAACATTCATTTATTTGATGAATGACAAACCTCTGTTTTCTTTCCTTCTTTTTCTAGTTATTCTAGCTTTTCACAACTCAGCACACACTGGCACAAGGCAGCTTTAAACCTGTCCTCCATTACTGCTGTTCAAAGAGAAGACAAGTTTTATGGCTGTGTCCCATACCCTTTGTGAGCCAACGTGACTCAAAGGTGACAGACTAAGCACTAACCAAACTGCATGTAGACAGTCATACACATCATTAGAGGCTGTTTGTTGGTACAGAAGAATGTTGGTTTAACCAGATGAAACAGGAGCTGACTGACAACTTCAGAAAGGCTAAGTCACATTTTGGCTATCTTTTAGCTAGACTGTGTTGGAGGTCAGAGGTATCAAAACATAACATGGACTGAGCTAGCTCTTGAACCAGTTTGCTGCATTACCAAGGTAATAGCTGAGCTAATGCAACTACACAGCTCTGACATTTTAGTTCATGCCTTTGTAGCATGCTGTAAGGACATCTGGTATGTGGTTATTCCAGCTTGCTTAGAAGAACCTCAGATATTCTAGCACCTCACTACAGCACTGCACAGAAGTGCCTCAAGTCGTGCCTCTTGTGCAATTCTACTGGAGTTAGGAGTCAGAGTTGTTTGGGTTTTTTTATTGAGGAGAGGGATGACAGCTCTTGTTCCCCTCAGAACACACAAACTTCCCTTTTATATTAGCAAAAGAACCCAAGGTACACTGAGGTAAAAGGTCAAAATTAGTTAAAACTGATTGACAATCTTACCCATTCTGAAGTCAATATATCCCTCTCCACCACTTATCACCAACATTGATTTTAAGGGACTCTGGTTTAAGGACTCTTGGGCTGGTTTATCACCTGCTAACTCCGATCCACCACCACTCTGCGGGGAAACAACCTGACCTGCATTAAAAACATACAAACACATTTTTATGCCACATTCACAGAACAATTACATAGAAAATACCACATGTATTTGGGCTTTGGAATTACATATTTATTGCCTAATCATACACTCAACTTGGGATTCTAGAGAAATTCTTCACAAAGGGCAGAAAGCAGGCTACGCTCAGACTCTTCCTTCCCTGTCTAAAAGAGAAGAAATCAGTTCAGGACAGTTCAATATGAAGTAGAGAATGAGGCACCTCATTAAATTTCCCACAGACACACAAGTCTAGAGATGACACTGAAAGAGACCTAGAGACTTGAGCTGTGCAATTAAAATTATTCATCATATGTCAGCTTAAATAAGCTTCTGTTGTTCACATGCCAGGACACCTACTGCATACAAGTGCTGAGGAGGTATTTTACCAGCACTGCAGCTTCTAGAAAATCCTTAGCTTTTTCAATCAAGATCCTTTCCTTAGGGACTTTCTCCATCTGATTTTTTTTTTTTTTTAACCTTCCTACAGGACACTTGATTCTTAAATATGAACCTTTATGTTCATTATCATGAACCCATCTTCTTAAAAGCAATACCCTGTTACTAGAGCACTTGTCCCCGGGTAAAAATCAGGCACTTCTTTCTTTCAGACCAACCCCGTTTCACCTCATTTAACAATACTGCTTTTATGAACTGGGAAGTCTTGCAAATCAAGAAATAACAAGTTGTTCTGAATGTACAAATTTCTTTCTTGCTTTCTTTGCCTAAACATTATGTTCAGCCAAGCAAAGGAGGATGAACAAGAGACATCACTTGAGCAATGGTAATAAAAACTCACCAGGTACAGCGACAAAGAATTTGACAGCATCACGGTGCCCGTGGAAGCAAAGCTGTGCGTGTGCCATTGAGCAATACGGTATGAATGTTCCAGGGGTCACTTTGTCACTGTTTTCATCTCCATATACACGTATTACACTTCCTGGACGGTTTCCAGAACCTGCTGCTGCTTTATTAGCTGCAAAAGAAGAAAAGAAGTGTTCTCTACTTGAAAATACGCATTACAGAAATAGTTATTCGTTAAGAAACCTTATGATACCATCTAAAAGCTAAAGCCAACTCAGATAAAAATGAAACAGGAGGGCAGCAATGCCAATTCAAGACAGAGCTGGAAAGAAAAAAAGATTGCATGCTTCGTTATTTTAAGTACCTCAGAAAATGGAGCAGGACTCTTATTAGTCTAGCATAAACATCAAGTTTTAATTTTCTATTTTTGAAAAAATAATTTGTGGAAACACCATCTTTACAGAAAATGCTGCTGATTAGTTTCAGTGTGAAAATGTACGTAATGTACTTAATCATATAAAGGCATTTTTCTTCCAACTAACTATAGGGTATCCCCTGGCCCGCAAAAAAAAAAAAAGTTCTCTGAAAATAACGACCTGTAGGCATGAAGGAGCTACCCTATTAGAATTGTATGTCTGTTTTTTACTGAAGAGTTGTAAAATCCATTGAAATAGAAAAGTGATCATGCTAGACATACAAGCCATCTCCATTCCAAAGACCATCAGAGTAGTGAAAGAAACAGTGATTTATAACAAGACAGTAAATGATGTGGATTAATGACAGTTATAAGATATGGTGTCACATTGGCTGGAAGAAAAACAAAGTCTGTATGAAAGTTCAGCTGCAACACAGGATGATACTAAACTGCTGAGCAGATTGGTGGCCATTTAGCAAACATAAAACTGCTGCAATGCAGTAACTGCAAGTGGAAAAACATTTAGGAACATACAAAGGGTAAATCTATAAGGAGTGGGGAAACAGCCTCAAAGTGGCTATTAGAAGCCTGGAAATAGATTTTTTTGTTCAGGATCTGCACTTACCCCTCAGCCTCAGTAAACGTCCCTGGTGGAGGATTACAGCTAAAGTGAGAAAGGAGGAAAGGGGAAATGGATAGGTATGACAGTAGAGGAGAAAGATTAATGAGAACCCACCACTCTCATATTTTGGTTTCTGATAAGATAGAGCTCAAAATTTTAGCTCCTAAAAACAATTATTTAATTACAGAAGATTTAATAAAAGGTCAGAGAACATCTTGATATAAAAGTTTCAGTATAAAATGGATAAAGAAAACAGGGCCACTTTCACGTGCTTTACCACTAAAAAGAGTCATTAATTAACAAAAGTTTCCCCTTTCTCTCTTTTCTTAGCAGGAGGCTAACAAAATAGTATACAACTCCTCACGTTACCAAGTGCCTGTAAGATGCCCTGCTGATGACACCCAGGGAACTGAGAGTATGTAATATGCAACTGCCTTTGAAACAAATATTTGTAACACAGGTTCTCAAAATCATCTGATTCACAAATGGTTGTTCTGATTCATGAACTACTGGCAAAATTAAAGTTAAACCTTCTAGCTTTGATGGCGTTCTTTTTCCAGAGGAGTGTTTTTTTTTTTTTTTTCCCCTTTTTTTAAGTAGCAAATATGAAAACATTAAATTAAGTTTGATGCAAAGAGCTATAATTTTTGAAAGCAAGACTTAATTATTTCAGAATCATGCTAGGAAGTCTATCCTCCCTTAAGTACACTCATGCAATGCAAAAAGACATTTATTGAATGAATGGACAATGTAATGGAAAAGTATGAGAAAAAACATATGCATGTGCTGTTCAAAAAAAGCAGATATAACATGATGAGTTTTTACTCTTAAAGTAATTTAAGATTTTACCTATCAATGCACTACTTTTTTTTTTTAATCACTTAAGACAATCAAAACTACCAAATTGCTGCACTTTGTGAAGCCTTTGTCCATAGGCTTTTACATTTGCCTCAGCCACAACTTGTAAAATAATAATAATAATATATATATATTTTTGGATGAACGCCCTTCCCAAGCTTAACCTACTTCCAATTTGTTTGCCCTTAGCAAACACTGGACTGTTCCCTTCTCCAAGAGTTCAACTGCTCCTGTCAGAATGTTTCTTCTCCCCTCTCACCCCAGTAGTTTCAGACTATGGTATGAGCTGGGTTCTATTAAGCAGATACCTGAATTATCTACTAATGGAATTTTAAACACAGGTTGATGTGCTCTATTTGAAGAGCTTGTTTACAACTCCAATGGCTTTGCGCACATCCTGTAGAATAGTTGGTATACTGCTGTTCCAGTCCTTCATGCCTATTTTGTGATGAATTCTTAAAACCACAGCCATGCAAATTGTACAAGCAACCGTATCAGCTTGCTAAAGTCAATCTGAAAAGCTACTTCATAAAAGCTGATCATAAATAAAATCAATTCGAAAATAAAAGTTTTCTCTTGCAAGCAATAAACTTAGAGATATATAATTAATGCTAATACTCTTAACACCTCTATGTCTTTGAAATGTCTGGCTAGTCAAACCAGATCATGTCTATTAAATTCTGAACAAAGGAGCTTTTCAAGATGGTCCTTTTTGCAGAGAATTGTAACCATGGACACAGATTATGTGCTACACAATGCACAGAACCCATCTCTGTTACAATACCTGAAAGATTCAGATCTACTGATAAAGCTCTCTACCCATTAGTAAACCTCTAAATGACCTTAAATATTTTATTTTTCTGTCTACAGAATATTGCACAGTGCTATTCATTTATGTTTTACTTACTTTCTGTTAATGGAATGGAGATGATGACACCATTTCCTGTTCCTACCCATAAACGATTACATGACACCATAAGAGCTGTGATTCTCACAAACGAGAATCCCAGTTTACCAGTACCTAAAAACAAAAGATGCTTTTCATCAAAAATGAGCAAAAAAGAAGTTTAGTTTCATAACAGAATTCTAACTTCAACTCCCAACCCATGCAGACATGCAATAGTTTCCCACTTCAAACAGAAGCAAAGTGGAGGGGGATATTCTTTGAGCTGTATTTTAACTTGGAAGATAACCTAGGAGGCTAAAGCACTTCTCGGATGGATTCCAAATGGCTACATTACCTGAGTCTTTTGTGTTTAGGCAGATTCTCAAACTGCTGTTATACAAACAGTGATAGAAGAATGACACAACTTATTTGTTTTCAGAGCAGTAACATATTTGTAATTTTATGTTCCAACTCTCTTGGAAAAGGAAAGATAGTTTTTCCACATAAGTTATGGGTTCTTCCCACTCTTGGATTAAAACCAAGCATCAGTCCAGTAACACAAAGATTTTAATGTCTTTGCATTTCTGCTCAAACTTATTTTTTTAATCAGCTTTGAGTTAAAGGACATTGTCAGCATCAGCTAGGATTAACCAATTGTATCAGAATACCCATTGAGCTCATCAGGCTTTACAGACTTGACGTAGGCCTCTAATTCCAGAATCAAGTTTTACATCAAACAGGACCCACCCTCCCTCTTTGCCTGCAGTGCAAAGTCCCTGATCAGTAACAGGAAAAGAAAGCTCCAGCCACCAACAGGTGTAAGAACACTGTGAATGGTCTTAACTTACCTAGCATTTTGCTTACATAAGGTTCAATGTCCACGTCTTGTAGATGTTGATACGTGTGTGCGTGATAGAGACGCAGCGTAGAGTCCAAACGAATAGACACCCACACCCCATCACCCACCCATGCCAGCTGTCTCACTTGACTTTCTCTTCTTGGGTGAGCATCAAATGACTTCTACAAAAAAATAGATTTTCAGTTAGGAACTGACGGAATAAAGGGAAAAATAAGAAGGGCTTCTCTTTCAGTCTTATACTGTCAATATTGGCAGTTTTCTCAAGTCATCTACCACATCTAGCAGACAGCGTTTAGTTTAGATACAATTACCATATGATGCTGATAAAGTAAACACTAAAAAGTGTTGATTCCCTGCCCTGGAGCGTGAGCACAAAGCTATGGTTTCCTGCTGCATTCTAAGTTACATTACAATCCCAGCCTGCTCTGACTTCTGTTTCCATTTTAACCTTGAGCCTTCTCAGCAAAAGCTCTAGGCACAGAATAGACATGATCAAAAGCTGTTTCTCTTTCCAGTACTACCTTAAAAACAAACCCACCCATGCAAAATGCCTACTAACCTTCAACATCACAACAGAGATCACAGTTGTATCAATTCCCTTGTTTCCATACATTCCCAGTTTTCCATATATAAACTTTTCTCCTCAAAAAGACTTATCATGAATTAGGTCCTTAATATTTTCAAGAACTGAGCATTCATCCTCTAAAAGGCCCACATCTCAGACCAGGTACCAAAATTAATACTTTAACTTCCGATAAGAGTTTCCAGAAACCTTAGCCGCTTCCTGCACTTGTGGAATGTTATGAACACTCAACAGCACTACAGAAACACCAGCTTAAACACCTTTACAGAAACAAAATATTCTTTGGAGGGAAAATATATTCAATAGTTTTGACCATTTACCCCTCTAAAATATGTAGAGACATTCTAGACAGATAGATGAAGAACATAATGATAGAATATGTATGTATCAAAGGTAGGAGCTACCTTGCAACTGCTGTCCTATCATTTCTCAAATTCTTCTAAAATGATGAAATACTCATTTATCTTAAGTGAATAGCATTTCCCAGAACAAGTTTGTTTTGCTGCCTGTTTCTGTGCTAATGAACTGTTCTCTGGCGTTTGAGCTTTGGGATAAGATGGCATTAAGACACAACAAAGTTTAATTATACTTAAAACATCAGCTGAACTCGCCTCTATTTTCATGGCCTTTGGCTGAACAACGTAGATTTTGTTCCTGTAGCCACACCAGACTTTGTCATGTACCACTGTCATGCATCTTATAGAATGATGCGGCCGGCCCAGGTCTAAGAGGTGATAGTTTGTCAAATCCCACTGGCCATCTTTAAAAAGAAAAGCAAAAAAAGGAAAGAAAACAAAACATAGGTTTCCAGTTACAAACTATCCACAAACCCAGGCAAATGCCTTGTTTAAAAACAGCCCAATTTTTAAGACTAACAACCTGGGTAAGTCAATACTTGGTCTCAGACCATTACTAACATTAGTAAAACGAGACGTTACTACCCTGCATGATGAACAATGAAAAAAACAGACTAACAAGGTTTTTGCTGTTTAGCTCACACATATCCTACTCTCCTTTTTCTCCTCCTAGGATATGAAGAAATTCAAGGAATGAACCAGAGCAGTGCAGAAATTTCTGTGGGAGTCAGAACAAGCCCACATTTTCCTCAAAGGTCATTAGCAACAATTACACTGCTTATAAAAGAACTCTGAAGCAGCAAGCTAAAGCAGCTCACAGGTTGATCCAGTTTCTGGACCAAGTAACAGTCGAGATAAGCCTAAAATCAGGAAGTCTGCTTTAACAAGGGATAAAGGGCTGCAGAACTTTATGGAAGATAAAAAAAAAATGCCATTAAGAAAAAAAGCGATCAAAAATAAACAAACACCCCATACACACAAAGGAAAAGAAAAAAAAGATTCCACTATCAAACTACAATCAAAACTAGACTTTTTACATGGTCCAGTTAAACAGGCCACTAAGGCAATTCAGCCTATATTTGTAGTTTTGCATTATGTATATAGGTCTTACACTTGTGATAATTTAAGTGAAAACATAAGGTTTTCTAAGCAACCAAAAGAGGTTTCAGAAGAAAGCATAAAAAAACTGAAGCTTAGATGGGCAGTTTGCAGAGAAAATTGTATAGGGTTTGCAGGGGGTACACAGAGATGAGTATAAATGCAGAAAGCCAGATAGTTCATAAACTTATTCAACAATTTCAACCACTTTGTAGGCCTTGAAGCAACTTACAGGAACTTCAGAGCGAGAATTTACAGCAGTGATACCAAGTAGGAGAATCTAGATCTCTATCTATGAAAAAGAAAGGAATAGGGAATTCCCAATCGCTGTGTTTTAATTTTGCCTGAACTTACCAAGTATTGCACTTGGTTAAATATTTAAATGATACTCAAAACTGCAATAGAAGTATAAGAAAGATTTGTCTGTAAAAAGGCCACTGGGGAATACATTTTCCAAACACTGTAAATGGTACATTTCTTTCATAAGCACTGTAACAACTTCATTCTTTCAAGATCAATAGAAAGCTTACCAACTCCTCTGTGAAATATTGCTAGTGTTCCATCAGCTAGTGCAACTAATACTATTCCTTTTACATGTCTAGGAAAAGGAGGGAAGCACAAGTACATACCATTAGATTAAGTCTGAATATACAATTTTAGAGTTTTTCTTTTCTAAATAGTTCAGCATAGTTTTTTACTCACATTAACACTAGTGCTTTGATTTCTACAATAATACTCTAAGTACAATTCAAGTAGTTTAAAATATTTTTAGTTATAATGCCTAAACGAAACAATGATATGTAATATTTGAGCATATAGCTACCAAGAAACTTATGATTTGAATCATAGTACATCCAACAGATACAAGATTCCTTTCATTTTCCTTACTCCCCAAACACTTTCCAAAGCCCTTGTAAGAATATGCATGCATTTATGGCAATTGACATTCCAAATATCTTAGGAGAAAAAATAAACCTTTTTTTTTTTTTTAAACAAAAATTCACTATGATTTACATGATATTCTTTCAGAACTTACACAATACTGAGAATAGAATCTTTAAGTTTAATGGCATGAACACATTTCCTCCACTGGGCCACTGACGAATGAACATACAAGCTGCAAAGACAAATCAGGAGGGATTGAAAGCACT
>NW_010578175.1:214819-245844 GCF_000705375.1 Tinamus guttatus | reverse complement strand
TTTCTTTTTCAAATGAAAACTATCCCTGCAGGTTACATAAAAAGAATGAACTACCCAAATTTCTAATCAATCTAATCTTTTCAAAACAAAACAACCTTGAGAAAATAAACAGCCTTCTTGTTTTTCTAGAATACAAATTTCTTATGTATTGTTGTACAAGTTGTCACTCAGACAAAAAAAAAGTTCAGCCATTTATTCGCCATGCTTTTTGAACAATTCCATTTTGACCATCTTATTTTCTTAATCAATGTTGCTGCTTCACTTCTAATACAATAGCTTAAAAACACTGCCAGCATACAGTATGTTTGAAGTAGAAACCAACATCTGGCAAGAGTTGTTTCTCTTCTAAGAATGACTTAAAGCACTTCTGAAAATCTATCCCTGGAGTACTAAAAATATATTTACTCCTCTAGAAATAGATGTTTTCAGATGCTAACATATTTCCTGACCTTCAGTTTCATGGAAGTGGCTTAATTAAAATTTCTTACTGTTTATTTTGAAGCTTGTTTTTAAGGAGTTATTCCTAGATTTGAGTTCTAAAATTCTGACTTTGACAGTTCAGTATCTAGCTTCTACTGCCTGCAATCCAATAAGGTATAAACAAGTATAACCAATACCTTAGGCCTCACATATTCAATTATATGTATTTTCCACAATTTCTTAACATGATTAATCTACCATCTGCACGTTGTGCATGTCGTTGCGGCACATGTACCAATACAAGTATCTATTTCCAGTGAAAGTGAGAACAAATACCAAGAAGTTAAAATGCAATATTTTTTTGAGCTTGCCACAAGTTAATTTCCATAACTTAGCTTCATTCTTGTTCAGAGTGAAAAGTAATAAAATAAACAGTGGGTGTTTGCGTGTTTTTCCTTCCTCTCCTGAGGTATTCTGGTATCTTGTATTTAGAAAGACTTACCTGAATTACAAGCACTGCTCTATGCTTCCTGCCGTACATTCTTGGTTTGAATCCCACTGTTATACCCGTTCCAACAGTGCCGATGGGCAGAAGTTCTCCAGCTTGCGGTGCTACAGCAAATGCAGGATCGCTGCCTGCCAGGAAATATGCAGTGAATGGTTCTGGGTACCTACAAAAAATAAGAACAGGAGGATATTGTGCCTTTTACAGTAGTTTAATACTGACTTATCTATGGTCAAACATTTATGCACCATGGCATGTGAATCAGGAAACCTGGCAGCCTATGGAATGCTTCCTGAATAATAATAGCATTGCTAGCTACTAGCAATTATTTATATTTATTCATAAATATTTACAATCTTTACATACAACACCTGGACACAGGTCTTCCAACATTAATATTCTATGGTGGATATTATAATCACTACAAAATAATTATAGTATTTTCCAAAAAAAAAAAAGGTAGAATTACCTTATTTGACTTGTGAAGACAGATGGAATTATGAATAGGAACATATTTTGCTAGTGAGAATTACTCATTTTAATAATATTGTTAGAAATAAACTCCATGTCAGACTGAAAATCCTCTCTTCCTCGTTAGAAATCTTCACTTTCCTAATCTCTAATCAAGTAAAACTGGCGAGTCACCCATTTTATTAAGCTTTATAATGGATTTTGCAATCTAAGGGAGTGTTACTACAATGGTAGGGAGTTCTGAAAACTTTGAAATGAACATATGAGAAACCCTGGTTTTCTATCTCTATTTTCCGAATGTTTTTGTTCTACAAACAAACACTAAAATAATCACAATAAAAAATAATACATACCTCTACAGATACTGTATGTCTTGGGCTACAAAAAAACTTCTGTTATAGATACTGCAGAACTTGTTTAATAGCCAGTTTCATGGCAGTACCTGTGCACCTAAAGGCAGTGTCTTATTCACAGAGTAAAAACAGTGTCTGGGGACTACACAGGAGAAACGCAAGATATTTTTGGCCAATCCCAAAATGAAGCCTATCTAGCGGAGTTGCTCATGACTCCTTATCATAAAAATATTCTCAGCATGAAAGTATGCATTATATACTTTGCAGTCGAGCATTCTTTCAGTCCTTTCACACAGTTCTGAGGATATCTCCACTACCATTTAGATTCATATGTTACTCTTTCTCCTCTCACATCTAGTTTATATCCAGGTCCTACACTTCTTTTTCTGCAATTCTCCAGCATCCAGCCCATCCGGACAACCTTCCCATCTGTCTAATCGCACTCATTAGTAAACTGTCTACTCTTTCTGTATGTTGTGCTTATTTTTAATATCTGAAGATTAACTAACATATAAATATACAAAAAAGAACAAAAGAAACTGAAGTGGAAGCATGATATTGTTGTCAAAAAGAACTTTAACACTCTGCCATAGTACAGCAGAGCAACTATCATGCTTAGAGCTACATTTTTAGGTAAGAAAACTCAAAGAATGAAAAAATAACAGCAACGCAGAAGAAAAATGCTCAGGTTTGTGTATTCATGGGTTGTCACAGCAGCACTAATACTGCTTTTCAAAGAAAATACAAAGGAGTGTAATTTAATATTTTATGACTATTCATATCTCTATGGAGATGTCCCAAATTTCCTGGCCAAGTGCTACACAGTGGGTGGTACGTTTGGTCTGTGTTATGCTATTTAAAAATAGCTTTCCTTTTGTATACGTTCCCAAGAAAAGTTTTCTTAACTTCAAAACACTCTCATGAAAAAAATCATGAAAATGATTACAAGTGTGTAGAAACAAACAGGGACAGTACAAAATAAATAAATACATAAATAAGTGAAACCCAAAAAGGCTTTTTCTTTCTCAAAAGAATTACAAAAAAAAATATTATCTTCAGTAGTGCCATCGGACTTAGGTGCCTTATTGGATTTAACTCAACTTTTCCTAGAGGTGCCATCAAGCTGGTCAACACTACTGAATGTCTGAAGTTGCATTTCAAGCCATGCAACATCAAGGCAGCAGAGTTTACACCACTGTAGATACCAATCTTGTTATTACCTGACTTCCCTTTTCTTGCTATCTAAGCCCTGAGTTTTCGTATCTTCTTTTTCAGCACAGTCTGCTCAGCTGTGAGCTCAACTGCTCACTTACCTACTACATACACGACAGGCAAGGAGTGCAAAGGAGTAGACTCATATCAAGTGTCTGAGCAATGTTCTCCTCAAAAACATCTGAGATGATGACTACTTAATAGTTGTTTTTCATCTGGACCAGGAACATGACCACAGGTCTCCTGTTTCCAGTGTAGCAGCTCTATTGAATTTAAGAAATGTTAAGATAGTTCTTTCTTTTTCTCCCGTGTTAAGTCTACTTTCTGTTACATATGAAAAGCATCTGGTTAGTCAGGAATGACACCTACTGATAAATGATTTGTGTCACAAAGAGACACGTCACAGCACGACTCTGATATCAGATCTGATGACGAAAGGCTATGTGAAATGGGAGAGGTTACATACACAGAAGACACAAAAGGACAATATTGATGCAAAATTGCATCTTAGCAGACTGGGATGCAACAGTAACTCTTTTCAAATACTAAAAAAGATTCTTAAAACAGTTAGAGAAGGAACAAGTGGTGGACAAATGGTTTAAAACAAAACTGTCAGAAAGCACATCTATAACTGTTCACACAAGATACTCTCATTTGCCAAGTCAGAGAAAAATCCTCTTACATTAAATTGTTTCAGAGATAAATTAGATGAAAAAACTATTAAAATGCTTAAAAGGTCAACATTTCTCTAGACAACATTGAGAAAAAATACTAAAAGCCTATTGTATTTATTTCTGTGATGAGTAAACACACACATATATGTGTTTGTGTGTTTACTCATCACAGAAATTTAGAGGTGTGCATATTTACAAATATATATATATGTGTATATATATTTGCATGCACTTAAAATCTTTCCCTTTGCTTCCTTTTTCTTCCATATTCTTCTCCTACTTTCCAACAGTTCTGGTTTAGTTGACATAAAATATTCCTTCAAGCAGCAAAGCAGGAGCTATGTCCAAATAAGCAAAACTGAAATTCTGTTAAATTTAAAGTATCCCCATAATATGGTAGGCCAAAAGAGATGCTGAGGTAGATATGACTATTGCCTCAAGAACTAGGAACTGAAAATCTTTTCACACACAGTTAGAAACAGAAACCTTTCACAGTGCCATAGTTCTGATAAATCATGGGCTTTTCTGTTAAAATTATTATCTAAAGATGGCCACACAAAAGAAATCAAGTGGTGTTTTCACGGAGGTTCATGTCAGGAGAACTAGCTGGAATCCTGGGTAACTTGCTAGCACGTTTTCTCATTGTCATCATATATATAGTACAGAAAAAGTTTGGGATCCCCTAAGTTCCCAAAATAGCACCCAATTTTCCAGCATTCCAGTGTCTGTATATTTAGCGTATAATTAAAAATTAAATTGCTTAAAATGATTAAAATTTAATTCCTCTTTGCTCTTTGTTCGCTGCTGCAGGTAAAACAGCTCTGAAGTCATTTTGGCTTCTCATTTCTCAGACAGGAAGGACAGGGATGAGGCAGTCTATATTTTCCCAGGAAGGCTCTTGTTTAAGTCATGGGTGGCAGACACAGACACACTTAATAAAGTTGAGTGATAAGCAGGACACGGTTTGAAAACATGCACAAATCAAGCATAAATGAATTAGTAAGTATACTATTTTATACAGGCCATCTAAAGTACAGAAGTACATGGGTCTTCCCATATGTGAATTCTACAGTTGCTGTGATAATGGTTGGATATTGCTGTCACACAATGGAAGCTCTCTCCTATTCAAAGAATGACCAATAGTATAATTAATAGTACATACTGAATTAAATTTTTAAAATACTTGGGAAATAAAATCACGACAACAGGAAGAACAGAAATAGAGCCAGTTTAATAGACATAATTATACTTCTTTAATCCTTACTTCCATTATTTTAAATAGCACTTTATGCTAGTCAGTGTTTGCACATTAGATAATTTTTAGATAAGCAAACTGAAAACAAAGAACACCTTTTGTCTTCAACTTAAAAAAAAAGAACTTTAAAACTTATAATCCCACAGAGATCTCACTACAAAGCTTATAAAATATGCTTAGGCCCAGCAAATCTATTTTATAAAGCTCAAAATATAATGACGTCTTTATCACACTAAGGTTCAAAATAGGTTTATTTGCTCCTTTCTCAATCTAGTTAAATATCCCTATAGAAATTTAGAAATAAACTCCTTTTCAGAACTCAGTATTTTACAAACTATATTTAAAAAGCAATGGGTGGCGTTTTTGATCAAATACTTTTTCAATAAAAAAAACCACATAGCCTATTCGCCTGTGAAGTATGTAACTGCTACGGAAATAATGGATGTGATTTGAAAATGCTGCAATATGCTTCCAAAAAAAAGTTAATCAATCATAACTGCATTACTTGCTGTAACTTGTAGTTAGCACATACTGAAAAATGCATGAGATTTTAGTTTTTACACAGGCAAGTTCTATACACTCATTATCAGTAAAAAATCATGAAATTCTCTAAAGTTGTCAGTCGTAGTTGGCATGATTTACACACTTACTTTTCAATTTAAAGAAAAAGTCAGTAAGGAAAGGAGGAGATTATCTTCATCATTACTCCTAACTGATTATGCTATATTCCAAAAGCAACTGTAAGTCCTGACCATTGGAGGGCAGAAGAGATGTCCACACCACTTACCACCGTGGAGCTTTGGAAAGATTGCTTCAGAATTTGAAGACTTTGAAAAATACAAAGAAACACTGCATGACCAAATGACTTGCAGGGCATGTTTTTCCAGATATAACATCACTTTTGATGCCTACATGTCCTACATGTCAAAATCAGGAGCTATGATTCTTGTCTTCAGAGAATCTTACTTGCTTTATACCAAGTAGTACTATCTAGGCAGACTGGTAGAAGTGGCTTCTCCTGTTAGAAAACATTGCAGTAATATGGCTAAAAATGGTTCCCAGCTAAATACGTTAAACCTTAGGTATCATACTGCTAAGAACTATGGTCATAACTTTTTGGAAACTTTGCTGCATGTGTATCATAACCAACATTTTTCAACATGCTATCATAGAATCATAGAATGCTTAAGGTTGGAAGGGACCTCTAGAGATCATCTAGTCCAACCCCCCTGCTCCAGCAGGGACACCTAGAGCACGTGGCACAGGGTGGCATCCAGGCGGGTTTGGAAGATCTCCAGAGAAGGAGACTCCACAACCTCTCTGGGCAGCCTGTTCCAGGGCTCTGTCACCCTCACTGTTAAGAAATTTTTCCTTAAGTTCCTGTAGAACTTTTGGTGTAAAACCAATCTACATTCAGACTCCAAAGATGGAGTTTAGTCAATATTTGTACTTTGCAGCTGCCACTACACTACTAGGATGAAGTACTCCAATTACATCTTTAGATTAATGGCAAAATTTTGCAGAAGCATTAACAATTAGATTGATGCAGAAATCCAAGACTATAATATGCACAGCAATATATTATGGAAAGTAAGTGTGCTGAGAACTTAAGGAATGTATTTTTTTGCAGCATACATATTTCTAACTCCAGGTAGCTCCAATGCAATATAGCAGTTGTTACAAAAAAATGTTTTTCAAAGTTGTAACTGTAAAATAATTCTTTTTTCCCTTGGGAATTATGGAAGGTACAGGAAAAGACGGACAGCTTGCTGTTCTTCAAACAGTATTAAAATTAATTTCCTGGGATCAAGAGATTTATTTGCTGAACACTTATTCTATTCACTGGGAAATGAGCATAGATGAAATATGGAACATATCCACCTCAGTAGATATGAAATGTAGGTTAGCATAACAAAATCTGCATATGCAGTAATTTTAAAGCCGAGTGAAAGCAGTGTTCATATATATCTACCTACATGTTGCATTTTGGCTACTGTAGAATCGGTACTGGAAAACAAGTGAGGTGACTTTCAGCTGCAGCTGGATGCCAATATTTCAACATGAAGAAATAATATTTATGTAGTAGTAAGTATTCTCAAGAAAATGGTTCTCTATTAGTGGGATTGTTTTGATCCCAAAATATTATTAAAAGTACATTAAAAACTATGTTATTTTCAAACACACATTAAGCTTTTAATTAAGCAAATGCAAAAAGCTTTTAAGCTTTTCTTAAGCAAAGTATCACTTTCAGAAATTTTATACTGTGATCAACATAAAAAAAGCAGTAAAATATTTAAAAATTCACATCAAACAGATTTCTATAATCTTTATTTAGAGGGCTAGTGTTTTATCTATTCTTTCCTGACTAATACTGTTGTTATTACCTGTATCAGTTTACATTGGCATGCAGTAAGGCATTTGGTTCTAAAACAAGCACTAATGTTAAAACAAATACCAGAGCCTTGCTCCAAAGCCAATTACTTCACTGTAAATGATTTCAGCTGGTCTTGAATTAAGCCAACATTTATAAAATATACCAAAAAAGGTAATCTATGAAAGTTATAAAAAAGGCAGATTTTTTGTACTTAACAAATGAAAGCTACTTATGTGTTTCTAAGCAATCTTAATTTCATTACAAAACAAAACATTCAACAGTATGGCCTTCTTGAATTTGTTAAGCTGAAAGCAAATATTGGACTACTCATATATCACATCTGTAGACAATTTTAAAATATATATTTCAATTTTCTTTATACAACAAAAGTATGTGGTGGGACTCCCAGAGTCTTTCACTATTCACTGAAGCACGTATTGTCTTTTGTTCATTAGAGGCATGATATATCTCTATTTTAAATCTATTAAAAACAAAATCCTCTACATATTTGCATATATAAGGTATGTATGTGAAAACATATAATATATTATATATTATTACAATATCAATATATATTATATGTTATAATATGCATATCATATATTATTATATGCATAATAATATATATTTTATTATATATATATATAATATATATTATACAGTATATATCATATATATAATTTTTATATATAATATATATAATAGAATATATATATACACACATATATAGGAGAAGACAACAACAAAAAGAAAAGAGTATACATGTATATGCAAGGGAAAAAGATTCATCTCTTTTAAAGTACCAGACCTGATTCTCCATTGGATTGGCCTGATAACTCTTTATTTAGGAAAAATCCAAGATGGAGATAATTTTTCTTGGGATATTCCATATCCTAACTGAAACCTGTTAATCCATATTTCAATATTTTATGGCTTTATTCAAGCATTAAATTATATCTGTAATATATAAGTTTCTTCTGTAATTGCTTTCAAACCACATATCTTGAGTGATACGTTTTAGTTTGCTGAGTGCTCTATTTCCACGACAAAATCTTTATCACATCTTTGATTTACTTACGGTACGTCGGTGGCAAAGCAATACAAATCCTACAGAGCAGCTGTTGGTACTGTTTTCAGTGTAGTGCACATTCATTTTATGCAAGCATTACATTTTGTATGTAAAATGTGTATGAAAGAATCCTTGCTATGTAAAATAAAGTTTGAATGTTTTTGAGGGAAAAAAGAGAATCTGTCTTCCACCAAGGCTCCTACTATATATAACTAACTGTAATGATTCAGGTTTTATAATACCTTTTTTTGAGAACATTAGGTCTCTTCACTGCTATCAAACACCTACCAGCAGATTACAGTATTGCCAGAGCAATTGCTTCACTTTTGTTCCTGAAGTATTCTACTGAAGCTGTTAATATGAATATGGTAGTAGCAGCCTTTTTCAGAGCCCTCATGTATTATCATCACTGAGAGCCATGAAAACTGGAATAACTGTCCACCTTCAGTGCATAGCTTTTGGAAATAATATCTTAAAAATCAGTAAGAATACATATAATTCAGTAAGCTATATATAAATTAATTGCAGGTTTATTAGATTATGCAACTTTAAGAAAAGAATGAAAAATATATTTAAATTATACTAAGAGAGATTTCTGCAGAACTTTTAGAAAAGATCAGTTGTGGACCAGTAATCAAATCCTGAAGTATCTGACAAAATTATCATATCCAATGAAACAGGAGGGTAAAGAAGAATGGTTACCATTCCCACATAATAAAACACAAATACTTTAAAAATAACGGCATACCTTAACATTTTTAAAGCAGAATGCAGAGGCTTTGGGGGGCTTGATTTATGTATAAAGTATTTGGAAATACAACAGGTTTAATAAAATCATTTAGTAAAAACATTTAGTTAGAGCTCTGTACATGTCCTGTAAAGTAAGCCTTTAATATCATGATACAAGTTCCTCAGCATTGCATTATGTGTTTTAACACCAATGACATTTTAGGGTAAAACCTTGGAGTCACAGCATAAACATTAGCACCGACTCCACCAGTTCTCTCTTAAAAGCTATAGATTAATGTGTTGAACATTTCTTAGAGAACCACCATTCGTTACCTAAACACTTGGAAGTAGTGAGTTATTTCTTCGATGGCTGCAGCTCAATTATGGTTTTGTTGCCCAAATCTATTCTATCTATCTGATGTATTTGAACATGGGCTATATCCTCAGAAAATTGCATAAATACTTTATCATAAGTGTTTTTACCTTCTCTGGCTTGTAAGTCGAAAGCCTACTACAGCTTCCTTATTCAGGCCGGCTGCTTCGATGTTGATAACGTCATCGACTTCAGGCTCCATAGCGATAAACAGCAGTGGAAACTTCCAGATTCCTCCCGTAGCACATTGTACTACCAGGGTAGCCGCATTCCTTAAAATTTAAGTTAAAACATTCACTGCATAGAACAGCATAATATAAACTCAGCAAGCTAATACACAGAATAGGCTTCTGTGTGTACAAAAATGTACTCCATAAAATGAAAGTGCAGATGGCTTTAAATTGAAATGTGTCATTAATTTTATATGACATACTGCATATTAGTTGTATTTTAGATTGGAATTTAAGATAAATAGCACTGGATATTTACAGTGTAATATAAAAAAGGATATAATATGAAAGCAAAATGATGGGCACAGCCAAGAGATTTGATTCTTCTTCTGTTTATTCTGATTTAACTGTTTCATTATTTTACTGGTTATTCTTTATTTATTCTGGTGTTAGAGAGAATTTGGTTAGCAGAATTTGGTCTATACATATTAGCAGTACATATTAGAACCAAATAGATGTGACTAAGGTCTATGTACTTTCAGAAAATGTCAGACTATGATGTCCTTGGACTGTCTGAAAAGAGAATTAGTGCTCTAGATACGGCTGATAAAGAAACTATTTTAATTGCAGCCTTTCAGTCCTCTACAGCAGACTTGATAGGTCTCAGGTACATAGAGATTAAAAGGAAAAAAAAAAAAAAAAAAAGAGGGGGGGAAGTGGAGACAGGGTACAGAGTAGAAATATAAAATGGTTTGTAAACAAATTTCTCCTCTGATCTGTGTGGAGATGAGTGGACAGACTTTCTTGGAGGCTTGCTTTTAGTCTATTGCAATAACTTGCTTGACTACCACAAATAAAGTCTCCTCCTTCATCCTAAAAAAATCCTCTTTACATGTAACCCAGGAGATCTACCAGAGTCTGCTCTTCTCTTCCTCATAACATCCAAACTCTGAATTTCTCTATTGCCTGCACTTTTTTGAAAGAAGTTTCAGGAAAGTCTGTCCTCCATAGATGCTTGGCTTCTTTCAAAAGAAGATACAATTTCTCACTCTCTCCAAAAGAATGCCTCTTTCACGTTTATTTTTAAAGGTATGCAAAGAGTTTATTTTTAAAGCAAAGCAAAAGGACTGTTTTTCTCATCACAGCTATAGAAGAGGGTACCATTTTTCTGTGAACCATTGATCCTGCAAACTCATTTCAAAATAAACCATCCCAACCTGTCAAATAATACACACATTTATCTAGGAAAAGTTTTTTCTAAGGCTGACAGGCCAGCTTGTCTTCGAACAAGTAATTTTCACTTAAGGTTGTTACACTTTCAGTACTCCAACAATTATAAGTAAACTGATGGACACACACAATAAGGCAGTAACTCAACAGAATCATTGAGCAGGCATTAAAAAGAAACGTTGTCAGCGTTAATGCAAAGATACCATGATGAGAAGCAGCAAGTAAGAAAATAATAAGAAATAAAAAAAAGTGCAGGGAGGTGTTAACTTAGCTAAGCTTGCTCATGTAAGATTTTACTGCATTTTCTATTGGTAATAAAGAATGGGGACTTACCTCATTGGCTTGTTAGGTGCAAACACTATATTAAAGGTCAGTGTTACAATTCCAGACTCTGTATCTCTTTCTTTTTGCATTAGATGTATGCCCACCAAAGAGTCAAGCTGAGACTTAATTTTATCTGACTGATACTGCAATTCATACAGAAATTCCACTGCTGTAGAAAAACCTAAATGATATAACAGTAGAAGATCAATTTGTGTATATTCAAATCACAAACATTTGGCTAGCTAGTAGTTATATTTTGGGCTTTTCTTATTAAAAGTGACAAATGAGTAAAACTAGTATTCATCTGAAACTGGACTGATTTGCTTCTGGTTGCATATCAAAATCTTCCAATTTCATATAATACACTACACAGTCTGAGACAAAATGGAAGCTGGAAGAACTAGAAGTTAACAACAATAGTAATATTTCTATCACTTCTACAGTGTGGTATTTCTAGTTCATCAGCCAAATGTAAATTGCAAGAATGAGCTACTATTTTTGACTAATTCCACCGGGCCAGTCTCAAAGAAAATTGTCATTAACCACATCAGTGTCACAGATGGCTGCCAGCCTGAGAAATAGCTACTGCAATGAAAAATAGCAAAGGTGTCACTAGCAGGCTCTTCTCTTATTCCCTTTTGTAGCTATGAAAAGGCCAAGTCATAATGACATAAAAATAAGCAGCTGAGCTTCTGGAATCAAATGGTTCTTCCAGCTATAATAAAGAACACTGTAATATTCAGTATATGACAGCAATTTGTACACAGACGGGAACTAAATTACTACAAGGAATATAATCTTATACTTCTAATATATTTAAAAGTTTTATACACTGTGGATGAGAAGACTTTTAACAACATCACTAAATTTATAGGAAACTTCATCTTACTTCATCCACATATCTCAGGATACATTTTAAGTTTGCAGAGCTTAGTATGGTGCACTGTGCAGAACTCCTGTTTATGCAACCACACATATCCTGGCTATAGGCTGTCAGTCAGGTTCCAGGTAACCTCCTTCAGATTCGGAATTCTGAAATACCTTTCTTTCTATAAAAATCTGTATGCCCGAGAAACAAGCACTGTGAGATAGCTAAACAACAGCTTTCTTTAGTTTTGTCTATCTGTAAAGCCATTTAAAGAGTATGGATACTTCTTCCCATGCTCAAAATCCTTTCTTTGCTTGAATATTATTTTTCACTACTTCATTAGCTAACGAGAAGTTTTAACACTTTTTGCCAATATTTTTGTAATGCATAGCTTAGATTAAACCCTAAAATTGTCAGAGCTTATCACTCCTGACTATTTAAAGTACATTGTTTACACAGGTGTATGAAATATTTATCCTAGATGTCCAAGTTACGCAGATATAAGCACTATCACCAACAGCAGGATTATCTGTCATAGTAGATACACACTGGGTACCAAAAAGGATTTCCACATATTAACCCACCCTTTATAACTGTACTTTACTATTACAGACACATTTTGTTATAATGAAATTCAAGTCAAGCCTTTTTTTCTAGAGTTTATAAAATTCCCTGTATCACACCATATAGTTCCATGTTTTGTTGTTAATCTAAGAATAGCTCTTCTTCCTCTTTTCAAAAAATACCATGCCCATGCCACGCATTTAGCATTTAAGGCAGCCCAAGGCTTGGAGTAGTGACCCCATACAAATGATGACATCATTTGGAGAATTCCTCAGTGGGAAAATTGCAACTGTTGAGCAGATGTTTCTCGTAGCAGTGAAATCACACAACACTGCTCAGAAAAGGCTTGTTTTATAGTTCAGATGCTATGAAGAATATGTTGTTACATGGTGCTTTTAGTACCTGAAGATATTTGGGTTTGAATTCATATATTTATATGATGCCTTTTAGTCACAAGCAATTAAATGTCCGTTCTATGTTCACAGTAAGCATTTAGTTAAAATATTTTAATATTTACAACACCTAAGGAAAAGCAATGCATTTTTAAGCACCAAATGAAAATATCTGAAAGCTTCATTATGCAGGTCCCTTAGCTGGTTGTGAATCTACAGTGCAGATCTAGTTTAGGGCTGTTCAAAACAAAAAAATGTAATTAGATTTTCATCAGAGCTGCAAACCCTAAAGACTTCATATTACCATATTATGGGAAGCCTTTGTAAATATGTTGCATATTGTTGCATATTGCATATTGTTTGAATATGACTTGAACCTTTAGCCTAACAATTGTATACCAGTTAAGAACTTGTTTTGTTTTTAAAATAACCAGTTTAGTGCAGATACATTCATTATTTTATCTGATACAAACTGTAGAATAGTTTATACATGCACATATAAAATCCATCCCAAATAATCTGCCTCTGTTCTGAAAACAGAGCAGGAGAAATAGTTCTAACGAGTTCACACTTGTCTTAAAATACAAATATTTATTGATCCAAGTAATGGGATATAATATGATATTTACCAAAGGAACAACGTTCAATTATAAAAAAAATTGCTTCTTTATATTTCTCAAAGAATATTATGCATTATTTAAGTAACAGGGGAAATAAGAATATGGTTTTGCAAGATTAATTTCGTAAAGCATTAGTCATTTCTTATTCTGAAAGGCTATGAATCTCAATTTTTATGGTGTTTTCCTTTCTGTAACCGAAGGCGTTCAAAAGTTAGTACATATCTAGGCAACATTTATGCATGCAGATTTATAATAATTACTGAAGCAGCTATAGCTGAAAGCCTTCCTCACAACAAGAATTCTGAGCTATGTACTTTTGTATATGGCTGTCATTTATTCTCAAGTATTAGCAAGGCTACTTCTCAAAAAGCACTAGAATTAAAGTGCTGTGGATTTTTTTGTGCTTTTTTTTTAATAGCCTCTAAGAAGATGAAAGGAAATAGACCACTTTTATTTACTTTTTGACTCATAAGTGTGGAAAATTCAAGGTCTTTACATTATGAGCAGACAATGTAATTTTTGTGACTGCTAGGGATTGATGAAAAACTAATTAAGAGACGCCATACATCTAAAATTTAAAAGACCAGCCAAACAGTTTCATATAATGAGTAGCTCAGGAATGTACCTGAGTTCTCAGTAGCCAAGTTAACCTATTAAGCACTAATTGCAAAGACAGTGACGAGCCTCAAGTCCACAGATGGTATTGTGAAAGGCCTGCTGGATGTATCTGACCTGGAAAAGAGCTTCACACTGTCATTAGAGAAGCTTTGTGCACTTCCCTCATATCTCTGAACAGTGAATAAGTGATTGACCTCACTGAAGACCAGCTCATTAAACAACGGGCTTTTTGATGATAAAATCTAATGAAAAGAGGCCTGTGAGGCTGTGGCCTTTTTGTGGATTCCCAAAAGAGATGTAGCCATCTGAGCCCTCCGTTAATTTCGCTTAACCTGCAACACATTTGGAGAAGAGAGATGGCAGGGGACAGGATCGTGCTGAGGGATGCTCCTATCCTTTACGTTGTCTCCAATTTCCAGTGACGTGGGAGGGAATTGAAGCAGTGACAGAAGGAGGTTCAGATTGCAGAAATGCTTGTCCTCATTACAGAGGCTTTTCTTACTCTGAATAGGTGCAACAGAACAGATAAAGAGGAAATTCATTCAAGTGACTTTCCTTACTCAGCCAGCCACAATCTCACTTGCAGTCATTCAGCAAAGCAGATCAGCACAGGTGCCTGCAGCTTCCTGCTTTTCAAAAGTTAAGAAATTACTATCTCTGGTGCTGCATGTAAACATACTGCACTTGCTCAAATGTTTATTGGTGGTGGTTGTTTGTTTGTTTTTGTATGTTTTTCCCTAGCCCTGCTAATTCTCTAAGGCAAAGCCTTACAACAGCCTCTAAAGCAAGTAAAAAAGAAACTGCAGGTCCCAAATTCATCCAGGCAGATCTGCCAGGTGTTGGCATCTAATGTTGCCCTTCCAAACCTCAAAAAATATCTTTTGTCAGAACCCCATTGAAACTCTGGTCTGACACTCATCCTTTTTCCTGATTCTCCACCATCTTCCATGAGCCTTCACACACACACACACACACACACACACACACACACACACACTATTTGAACTGAGTATGGAGTGGGAAGCAAATATTACGTATGCAGCTATGCCTTAAGAGAGAAAGCAGAAACAGAGAGAATAATTGACCCTAGACTAAAGAATAAAATAAGAATATAAATAAATGACAGTGGATTAACTGGTTTCAAATACCTTTTTTTTTTCTTAAGTGAATATCAAGAGTAAAAAAAAAAACAACAAAAAAGGAAGACTGATGGGGAAGAACTTCGTAACTTTTCAGTAGACAGTATTTTCCAGGCAGTGAGAAATGAATCTAATTTGAGAAGTAAACATTTACTTCTCACTTTGAAATGTCATTATAGTCCAGGCTAATAGTGGCAGAATAAGCAAAGAGGACAAAGACACCAAAAAAATCTGTTTGTAACTGAATATGGCATTTCACGGATACAAAACTGCTGCATGGAGCACACTGTAAAATATCAGCAACAATAATACCATGTAATTTGTTAAATGCCAGACACCAAACTACCTTAAACACAAAGAAATGAATGGATATAAAAGTGACGTCCTGTAGCTCACTGATCCTTAATGGAATTCTGAGCACCATAATTTGGACTTTTACGTTACTGATTCCAGTATGGAACATAAAGCCACAGTTTCAAAAATATAAAGGTTACTCTACTTGGTTTATCTCAACTAGCCGTAGGCATTTGATTAACGTAACCTGAAGACCACAAGTGGCATCACTGTATGTCACAGTGCAGCAATGTCAGCATTTCTGAAAATGTTTTTCCAAAAAAAATCAGAGTTGACTAGCATCCACAGAGAAGACTGGACCTGAATGTAAGGGGCCTGAAGGAGCACTGCTGAGAACTAAGACCAGCAGCCCTCTGTTCCTCTGCTGAGGAAGAGGAACTTTCCAGTCCTCTCAGGGCGCAGCAAAGAGAGAGCAGAGAAAGATTTCTGCATGATCTCAAGGGATTTCATATTCTTTATATGAAAGCAGAAGAAGATGATAAAGCATAGGAATCATGGAAAACATTTCCTGGCGCCTAGCCTCTATATGTCAAAAGAAGGTGTTTCAAGTACACCTTTTTTTACGTAGGTTTTACAGTGGCACAGAAATCTTGGCATGAAGAGTTAGTATTTCCTCAGTACTGTATATATATGTATTGTATTTCCTCCAGTGTCAAACAGGGGCCAGGCTTTCTACGATCGTCTTAAAGTGCAAAAAGCCTGAATTCATTCATGGTATGCAGGATATCCTAGAGAGCTTTCAGCATATGCAGCCTGAGCCAGACAGGATGACAGATACTCTTGCAGGACTACTGTTTTTTAATGAGAGTAAGCCTTCAAAGAAGGAAAGATATTCTTCCAGCTAGAAATGTTTGCACACATGCACTCGGCCAAAACCAACCCTAAAACAGCTTCTCCAGAAACATATGTTATGATGCAGTCTCAATTCAAACAGGCATTCTTTTTTCCTGTGTTATCCTGACTAATTTGACTCCTCCTGAAAGTTGCTCCCTGAAATAGGTAGCAAGACATCTTTTATCTAACCACTCAGTGTGAGGCAATCCACATAAATGCTGAATCGAAAACAAAATTACTAATATCTTCACATTTTTTTGGACTGATCTCACCATGATGAAGTCTGAGTATTTTAATGCATGAAATACACTACATTACTGACTTAAAAATGATGTTGGTCATACAGAAGGCCCACTTCCAATGCAAGCCTATTCCTTAGGTTCCTTTATAGCAGCAAGGTATTTACAGAAAGGCCATGAGATTTTTGCAGCTGTGACATAATCACTAACTTGCTTGTTCAGTCTTTTCATATGAGAGTGTGACGGATATTGCTCCCAACCTCCCCAAAATGTATCCTAGATTTCAGGCTTCCTTTTTTATCGTTTGTTGATATTTTGGAAAGATACAACTCATACAGGATGTTCTATGTTTTTTTCCTATATGGGGTTTAAAAGACACCAATGTTTTTGCATGAAATCACTCAGCACAATTAAGTGTTCCATTTTTGAATTATAATGTATGTACTTTTGTGATGTAATTACATACATTACTATATACTTAATCTCTTTCTCTTTTCAAAAATAATTCACAAAACTAATTACAAACTATTTTAGAAATTCTTATTATTCCTTGCCTTCCAACACTGTCAGCACATGCCCTGTGAAGTACAGTTCTTTGACAAAGAAACACTTTTCCATATTTTGAATCATGCCACTTCCATTCATGAAACTTGATGGATAAAATGTGACTTGGTGCTGTATTAATGTAACTTTACAAATGCCAAGGACAAATAGGTTTAGCCCTTCATTAGCTATTTAGGTTCCTTCACGGTTCTTTATTACGGCTATAAATTATTATAAAATATTTTTCATCCCGGATCACAGCATTCTTGAAATACTGTGAAACACACAAACATAATTTGTCTTACTAACTAGGAGTTATTATGGATATAGCTATTCAAGTTCCTTCAGAATTATTTACTAAGGCTACATATAATTATAAATTACTTTATGTCCAGGAATGCAAATATTGTGGATTATATTTATATAATTATAAATTCTTATATAAGATTATATATAATTATATTTATTAACACCATTCAGGCTTTTGTACAATAAATAAATTCAAACTAGCTTTTCCAAGACAGACTGCTCTGTCTTGTTATTTGTAATAGAACTATTATTGGTGTTCCTTAACCACTCTTAGACTCAAACAAGACAGTGCACACTTCTGCTGATTGACGTTAAAAATCAGAATATATTAAATTGTACTGAGAGGCAGTTCTTAGCAAGGCTCCCATTTTTGTTTTTCAACAAGACATAACACACTGAAGTTTAAAATTTTCCTATATCCAGCAGTGTATTTGACCTTCTGAATTCTGAAGAACTGACCCAAACAAATCCAAGACTTCTTAAATAAGAAAACATTGAATCTTACAATATTTGAATAACACAACCCATGTGTTGTCAAATTTAAAACTATTTTAAGTTTTACTACCAAGTGTGTCAGTGACAGTATTTCCAGAAACTGAAACTACCATACGAGCTGCTGAGGTAATCCTCACTTGCAATTACTTCATTTTAGAGGATTAATAATATGATGTTTTAAAGTATTTTAATTTAATTAGCAAATTTCAGATGGACACATTATTTTTCTAATTCTGAAATTTCTTTTCACAAATTCGACTATCCACACTAATTAGAACCTGGTTGCCTCTTGAACACAATGAAAACTGGGCTATTTTGCAGGATACTGGGAAGAAGAGATGTGACACAGGAACATGTCTATTTTAAGGTCTCTGTTTTTTGAGGACATATAAGAAGCATGCTATTCATTTCGCTTGCTATATATATATATATATATATATCATGCTTCATGGTCACATGAAACGGGCATTTAGGGCCCAGGAATTGCTGCGGTTCAGGGTTTTTACAGTAGTTGCATATTTTCAAACGTGTAGATGCGAAAGATGTCAACCTAGGTTATGCCGTTTTTCCCATATCTTAATCTGAATCACTAGGCAAATAAGTCTGCACGACTATAGACTAAAGAATTTCAGTCTGAGGATTTTCTCATGAAGAAATGGATTTTTGTCTTTTGAAAAATTGGTTTGTATTATATTCAAAGCCACCCACTCAATACCTCTGCAAATTCAAAAAGCAGACAATGCACAAATGGAAAGGATTGTATAAACATGTAGTTGCCAAATGCAGGGATCTTCTGTATTTTCTTCTAACTTATAAGGGGATATAGAGAAAAGGGAAATTTCCCTAGCAAGCATTCCTTATCCAGTCATATAAATGGACTGTTCTTATAAATAAGATGGAAAGAATCTATGTCTTAAATCATGTCTTTGAAAACAAAACAACTTAAATTATTTATACGTTTCCTGATATTATTGCAATTCTGGTATCTGCCTTATGATATAATCTTTACTCAGATCATCACATACTTGTTTGGGTTAGTTTCCATTGAAAATTAACCAAAATATGTGAATGTATTCACATGATACTCTCTACTGATGTAGCTAAATTATTTCCAGTAATGTTACTAGCATTTGTAAGCATGTCTGAGATATTTCTACGCTATCCTGTGGTCCATTAGAAAGGCATACTTTCATATCCTGCAACTTTAATATACAAAACAGTCTTTCTTGCCCACTGGAACACACCACCTAATCACTGCGCTCATGTTTATTATCCAGCGAATTAAATTTAAAGTTGTATGTAAAGTAGAACAGCTTGAACGCATGGGAGTATTGATGCCTCTACTATAAGACAGTAGTAGTCTCACGGGTGGGTTGGATTGCAGTTCTCCAGAGTGGAAGAGGGAAGATGACCTGGAAGATGACCTCAATATCTCCAGTCATAAAGAACAGCAACAGTTCTTCTCTGGGAAAAGTGGTAGTGAATACAATGTGTTTTGCAAAGGATTAGGAGGCACGCTTTTACGTGTATCAAACTCCTGAACTCAAATAGGCATAAAAACTCACTGTGAATGCTGACAGGGCTTTTCATGGGCTTCTCAGGACACCCACGACTGAAGTACTTTTTGAGGACAGCGAACTACTACTAAGTTACTACACACAAACTTAGAGCCAAAGCCACAAAAGGATCTAAAATGGGAGACTTTAGGTAATATTTCAGTGTAAAATGATTATTCTAAAAACTTGGCAACACAGATCCTAAAATTTCATTTCTTTTTTCACTAGCCAAAATTTGAAGTATTTTTGATAGGGAAAAAAAATCCATAATGAATAGAAGGAAAAGAAATCCCTTTGTGTTATCTTTTAAGTACAAATCAAATAAAGAGATTAAAAAACTACAAGTTTTTGTAGTAAAATTCTAAAGTTCCACTGCTGTCTTTCCCAAGAACAGTGATTCAGTGAAAGAATTTGATTCAATGTCCTGTGGTGATTCTATTACACTACGTAACATTTAGTCATTTGTCTTTATAATTTTAATTGCTAGCTATATCTTCAAATCAACTTACTCCAAAGAGTGTCAGAACTATGGGCACAATGCACTTATATTTACAGAAACAGAATGCTACGCATGTTCTCCATAATGACCAGGGAAGTTATGTTTTTCCCTTTTTGCCTCATGCTCGTTCTGGAAATGAGCAATGTGGGAGAGATGAGGGAAATCTCTGAAGTGCATAACTCAATTTTCTCTAGCAACAACATCTGAACAGTGTGAATTTGGAGACAAGAGAATATAGGTAAAGAATTGACTTGATAAAGAAATTCCATTATAAGTCAATTTGAAATTAGCATTAAGCAGAGTCACAAAAATACAGTGCAATAACTTGGAAACAGAAGAACATTTGGTACAGACTAGTCTAGGTGTGCATGTAATTATTACTACAGAGACCGTCAGGCATTTTGTATATCGCAAATGTAGGTTCAGAGTCCCTTCTGCTTGCTATTCTGAGATGAAAAGCGTGCAAATACAAACGAGATAATTAGACAAGGAGAGTAATAATTGACCCCTTGTTCTTCTGGAAAACCCACAAAGTTCATGTTTCATGGGCTTCTGCTGTGTTGATGGTCCATAATTAATGGGCTAAATCCTAAATTAACTCAAATTAATGCAGAAGATCACTGAAAAGTGATATTATATTGCAGAAGCATAACTAACACATTGTGAACTGTTTGCTACAGTTTTGACCTCCAGAAGTTTTTCCAAAATATCTTGACAAACAAAAGGTGTAGGAAACTGTATCCATGCTATGGAGGTAAAGCTTCATCATCACCTAATTTTGTGAAAAGGAAAAGAGAGAAATGGAACTTTGGCAGCAGAACCATAATATATTAATGAAAGTAAGGCATGAATCCTTGCAGTAAAGGATCATATTGCCTAATTTTCCCTTAGTCACTAACATTTAATGAGGCATCTATCTGTGCAGCCTTGCTTTAGGGATATGTTGGATTAGCTGATCAGTTCTTTTGGTCTTTTCTTTCTCCATGTGTACATTATGCTGAAAAGTAATGGCAGGAAAAATGAATTACTTCTGATTTTGTTTTAGAGTTATTGTGTGAAGGTGAATAAATAACTTCAGATTAGCTTATAATTGATCTGGCTTTCTCTAAATGCTGAATATTTTAACTGAACATGATTTTGCATAGGTGTTAGAAACTAATTTTAATTTGCATGATGATGATTTGCATTTTTAAGGCTTGCAGAGTTTAACATTTCATAAAATGGCAAAGCAACAGAAATGCTGAGTGACTGTTCTGTAAACAGAAGCATAAGCACTGATTCGTGCTCACAAATTCTGTTTGCTCATAATTCAAGAGCTTCTTTTCAGGATTTGTTATTATTTTTCTAGTCAGCAAACAAGGGAAGGACATATGCTACCTGTGAGACCAAAATTATGCTAAGTTGTTTGTTTTTCCCTTGACTGTCCTACTGCCATGAATGTAACTTTAGAAAATTAAGATCAAGTGCTAACCTAGTACATCATCACTGAATAAATAATGTCCTATTTGAACTTTTTCATCAGAATGTCTACACATATTGCAGTTCAGGAAAAGGAAATAATGTGATCTTAGTGCTATGTATATTTTTCATATCAAGAACAGGCCATTTAAAAATCTGTTGGTTTACCGTGCAAAGATGATTTACCAAATGGAATTGCTTGCTCAGCCTGGTATTTCATACAACATTAAAACTGTGATTATCCACCAGATCTATGTAATGATTTCAATATTTCCATTTTCATTCTAGAAATCCTTTAAAGTGCAGTGTTTTTCATCTTGTCAGCTAAGAGTTACCCATTAGAATTTAAGCAGGTGAGATTATGAAATTACATCATTTTAGCTATACAGTATTTAGACTGTTGCTTCTTTCTTGAGAATTTACAATAACTTTTCTGTTTCAAATAAAATCTTCTGGAATGGACTAAACCATTATTTTCACTTCCCAGGGGTTTACTCTTGTCCAAATAATTTAAATACTGAAGCACAACAGTAGCTGTTGAAATCTGATCAGACAGTAATTATCATCGTTTATCTTTGGATATAAAAACTGCTTACTACATGTCACACGCCCCCTCATGAATCACTCTTTTGGAAGAGAAAAAAAAAAAAAAGAAAAACAGCTTGCCAAGCTGTTATCTTAGAGCTTTATACTTTTATTTATGTTATTACCGATAGGCTGCAAAATGCTCAGATAGCACCATTAAATTCAATTCCTAACAGGCATTAAATTCATCTGATAATGACATTACAATGTCATTGACAATCCTGAAAAGCACCAGAGTTTAAATGATCTTAGTACCTATGGTGCCAAGCATTTCATTAGCAGATGCCTTGCCTGAAAAAAAAAGCAGTGTCCCAAATCAATGTTCCACAGAATGAACAGAAGACAGTGTTACTAAACATGAAATATCATTCCCACGAATAAAACAAGCACTATACATCAATGAGCTGAGAGTCTTTCAAAATGCTGCCTCAACTTTCTGAATGCATGTTACTCCTGCCAATTCTGATGGCACCGTTTCCGAGGGAAATATCCCAGGTATGTTTAAGATGGCCTACTCATATGTGACAGCTTAATAAACTGCTCTGCCAACTATTTCAAGTAATAAAATGGTAGCATGTATTTTGATACAAAGCTGTTCTTACAACGCTAAATGAAATTGTATAATGTTTCCAGTTCTCTAAAGGGGCAAGATAGTACACTGAGCACTTTGCACCTTTTATTATTTTACTAGTCTGATCACTATTACTTCGTATTGTAAGAATATAAAACAAGAATATGCCCAAACATTTGACTTTGCAATATGAGAAAATACATAGAATAACTAAGTAGTTACACAGACTATAAGGATCAGCAAGTATATTCCATATAGGCTCTTGCTCACAGTTCCCCTTCAGATCCTGCACTACTTTTAAAAGTGCCGTTAGAAGAGCTGGACAGTGACTGCAGATACAAGACCACGGTGGTCAGTAGGGGTGGGGAGTGGGAAGATGCATAAGAATCAGCCCTATAGGGAAGGTAGCATATATGAAGGGTATCTTCATCTGTATTTTACAAATTTGCAGTATGAACTGTAGTTTTGGAGTTCCTGGAACATGGCATTCCGGCAAACCATCTAGTGTGCCAGATTCTGAAGCTGACTCAGGTGGCATAAATAAAACAGACAACAAAAGCCCAATTTATGTGGCTCTTGGATTCAATGCCTAAGTAATGGACTGCCATCCCAGCAACTTCTGCAGTCTCATTTCTCACCACCTTACAGTTCATTATATCCCTGAGAAAGCTCAAGTATATCACTTCCTTTCATTTAAAGCTATGTTAAAAGCACATTAGGATGTCCCATGTAATGCAGCACAGTTTTTAAAATGATATATACATATATTTATCAAGTAGGATGTCTTTGCACCTACATTTGAATGTAGGATTAAATTTTGAGGGCACAATCCTTTGTGCAGATTAAAATGTAACACTATATTATTTGTTTTAGTAGTGATGTCTGTTAACAAACATTTACCAACAGACTTAACAGGCGTTCCTTTTCTTGCTACTTACACCTTGTGCCATTCAAGAAGAGGTACAATATGAAAAGTAGGTGCATCTCTGAAGAAATTGATTTTCACTCTGTCCTCAGCTGATTAACACTAAATGGAAGCTATCTTTCTATAAAGCTTTATTGCTTCTTTCGAACAGGGCCTCCTTCAATCCATTTTGCTGCAGATATTGGCCTGCTAGTGGAATGTGTCTTACAAATATGGACAACCTGCAGATAAATATTTCCTTGCAATGCTTACGCAGACATATTTTTGCTAACTGCAGACTTTTTACAGGCTTTGTACTCTTTTAAAGGAGAAATGGTATATGGTATGCACCTCAGCCTTACAGCTAAGACAGATTGGGGAAAAAAAAAAAAAAAGGTTTTAAGTAAGTCCAGATATAATGTAACAGTGTAGAAATATAGAAATATGGGCTGGGGGATTTTTTCTAGCAGCATTTTTCTAAACCTCATCTCTTGTCAAGGCAGAGCATCATTTGTTAAAGCACCTGTATCGTATTTTAATGTTACTGAAACTGTATGATATCCAAGCTATTTGCTCTTACCAGAAGTGACATGAACTTCATCTTGAATGTTGACTGGCTTATTTCTGTCAAACACTGCAGCATTTCTTCCAGCGGGCATAGCAGTTGCTCCAGGAACTACGCCTGGCAGCAGCACTTCCACTCTTTGCTCTACTCTATGCCTGGCTCGACAGCGTACCACAGCTGCAGAAAAACAAGAAGCCATGCTCTGCAAAATGTTGCCAGCAGCTTAATTTTAACAAAAAAGCTAAACATAGAATTGAAATGGTCTTAAAGCAAGATGGAATTCCAAATAAGGAGTAATGCAACTAAAAGATTTTTGTCATCTCACAGTTTCCATCTTTAGGTGGTTCTTCAGGTGAGGTAGTAGAAAATACCATTAAGCAAGCAAAAGTCTTGTTCTGCTGTTGGTTCCCAATACCACTAGCAAATGTCTCCTCTTTTTTTTATAATCACAAAATGTATATCTTTGTTTTAGCATATATGCAAATAGGAATTATAGTATCATTTGATACACATCACTGAAAAATCCAGACTGATGGAATAACAAAGAAATGAAAGAATTTAAAAGTTAAATGAAATGACACTTAAAATTGGAGAAAAATATTAAGTTACATTTTGATTCATTAATGTAAAAATACTTTTTTCTTCAAAATTCAGATCTTATAGACCATGCTAGAATAAACAGCATTCTGACCTGAGTTTCTCTTTGAAGCATAGCAGAGCTATTTTTCTATATGACTAGTGAAATTCTTTTAAAATATGTCTTTTTTCATTAAAAAGAGGTTCGCTTTTTTGCCTATGCACCAGATGGTATACAGTCTACTCCAATAGTTACTATCTGCGGTTCTTTCAGTAGTTGTTTGCAAGAAAAAAAAAAGATTATATTCAGGAACTGAAAGGGAAATACGTTTTCCCAAACAAAAGACATGGAATTTTCCAGAAGTATTGAAATCAACTTGAAAAAGAAGAGCTGATTACATTTTTCTCAGTTTCAAGGTGTAAGTATTATTTTCATCAAAATTATGCCTCTGAAACCACAAAATCATTTGTTCTATTATCAGAAAGTTAGGGTTTTTTTCTGTCCACACGGCATCTCTTGTCAAGGCAGAGCAGAGCACCATTTGTTAAAGTACCTGTACCGTATTTTAATGTTACTGAAACTGTGTGATATCCAAGCTATTTGCTCTTACCAGAAGTGACTTATAAACCTTTACAAGAAAAGAGCTACAAGATTAATTACAAATAGGTCTTTTTTTTTCTTTTTCCTGGATGCTTAGCCATACACTTAACATTAAAATGTATATTACCTGTATCCCAGTTTACCAAGGATTTCAGGTTACTCTGTATATATACTGTGACTTCATTAGCTTCTATTCCACAACTCATCTTACAACTAGCAGTCATCCTATATTTTTCCAAATTTCTAAGTAATATTTATGGATGAAAAATCAAAACTCTGTGGGATTTAAGTGGACAATTCCTCAAGCAACTTGATCTAATTAGATCTGCTTTGAGTAGAGTGTTGGATTAGATGACCTCCAGCAGTCCCTTCCAACTCAAATTATTTTATGACTCCACAAGAAAAAAAAAATATTCTGGATGATTCTCCACTTGTAATTACTTCTATAAGCTGACCAGGTTTTAATCTATTTAATATGTACTACATGGGTTCTGACCACTGATCATTTTAATTGGTCTCATGAGATACTAAACAAGTGACTTCTAGACATTTAAGTATATTAAGATGCAAATAAGAATGACACTAAAGATGAACTGCCTAATATACTAGCAAAACAGCTTTGTTTTTTGAAATAACAGCTTGTAGCTTCCAGGCAATTTCAATAAATGAAAATAAATACATTAAAAGAAATGATGATACAAGTTTTATCATTATTAAAAAAGCAATAATTTAAAAGCAAAGTAGATTTCTTGTAAATTACTTGCTCTGTGCTCCATTTTACAACTGTGATTTTTAAAAAGTCCATTTATAACATAGAACTAATGAGAATCAAGGCAGGAATGGAATTTGTTTCAAAAATGCTCCCACATATATATTAGTTTTCTATCTCATTTTTCAATGAAAGACCTCCTACTCCCTTAGGAAAAAGGAGGAAAGAAGGAAAGAAAGAATTACATAAAACATGGACATAATGGTGATGGCTCCTAAGAGAGATGCATTCAAAATGTATGCAATGTTCCTTGTATGTCTTACAAACATTTACTGAAAGTAAACTAGGGGATTATGGAATTAGTCATAAATATCCCACAGCTTAATTTTGTTACTTTCAAGAAGCATTTTGGAATTTAAAATTATTTCATATGGAAAGTAAATTAGTTAAGTTTCCGTCCATATACAGCAGTAATGTCATGTAAGCAATTTATGCACACTATCAGTTCAAATTCTTACCCACTTTCCCTAATGAAAACAAAAGCCTAATGAAAGAGAGATTTATCACAAAGAGTGCTGATATTGTGTTACGCTACATGTTCAAAATACGAACAGAAAACTTCCCATCAATATACAGAATTTTAATGCTAATGAGACTCAATAAAACTGTCATTTTGAGCAATAGTAGATTGCATCATAATATTCTGCTTCATTCTCTTAATGTATCAAAGTGGAAATTAAGTAGATGAAAGGTCTAATTAATATCACATCATTGACATTTGTCTGTGTGTAAAAGGTCTTTAAACAAATTAAATTAATGAGAGTAAAAATATATTTTCCTAGAGGTCAGTTTTCCAGAAGTCAGTCCTGTAGTTTAAACTACTTAGTGTAGAAGCACATTATACTCACTCATCAAAAGACAGGTATAAAATTGTCCATCACTGCAATGTGTAGTTTCAAGCTTTTAGTTTTACAAAGTTGTTCATAATTTCTATGAAGCATAATGCTGGGATAATATCTTTAAAGACTCTTTATCGAGTCTATGAACATGCACAATACCCAAAATGAGCAACAGCAAAAATCCTTTCAGTGTCTGTCATCACGTAGTGGAACTTCTTCGTAACAAATGGAAAGCTAACTGCTATTCAATGCTCCTCTACAGTCTGCTTTAAGGAGCAAAATTAGTGGCTGATTGAAACAGCGGGTATCTATTCCTATATAAGTACCATGTAAACACTGTTCTGGGAACTTAGACAGAAATCCAGCCTTGCGTCAGTCTTTTGTTACTTTCAATTTCTGCTTTTCTTTATGTAACTTAGCATTAACTGAGACACAGAAGTGCACATGATTTGAGGTTTCTAACAACTCCTGACTCTTTTTATCCACAACAAGAACAAAATAACGGATCTAGATTTGTTTTGTAGGATAGAAAAGAGGATTTTAATCCCAAAAGGCCCATAAAATACAAGCAGCAACTTTCAAATACAAAAGACGTTTTGCATCAATTTGGTGAATGCACCTTATATACTAGGGAATCTCTGAATTAGGGATTCAGGTTTGTAGACTATAGAAAGTTGCAGGCAAAAAGTGACCTGGGAAAACAGTGTAAATCATGAAACCAGCTTAGTGCTTCAACCCATGTTTTCTCCTCTGAGCTTGTAATGAAAAGATATCATCTATCTCATCAGTTTTTCCTACCCTATCTTTCTTCAAAATCTAGTAAGTGATTTTATCTTTTTAAAGACTGAAGCAAAGTCTTGCTGCAAATTCTTGTGAATTAATAGGTTACAATGGAAATAACTACTTAATTTTCTTAAATTTACCATTCTTTTATTTTTTTTTTCCTATAATTACCTACCTGAAACCAATTTCTGTTGAGGTGCTTCGGGTATTCCATGAATTGGGTAGATCCAACGTATTCCCCGAATTCCCCCATTTTCTGCCACAGTAATACTGTTTGGAGAATAAGTAGATTTTCATTATGCTGAAATTTTTTTTCAAAAGCAATTTCAACTTGAAAGTTTTCAGTCGGGTGAGCCTCCATTTTATTGTATTCTTTAATGCCAAACACATCTAAGCAAAATATTAATTAAAATCCGAAGTCAGATGACCGGGATTTTACATACACTTCATTTAGAATCTTCTATGTTATTCTGCTAGAAAGTGAGAATATTTGGTCTCTTTTATGTCGTGTTCATGCTGAAAACAAGTTCATTTATATGCAGGTGAAGTTAGACCAAAAGTTGAATCTGAATAAAGTCAAATATATATTTATTATAGTTTACATAAACATCAACAAGAGAAACTGTGAATAATTATTAGCCTAAATATACTGATAAACTAAAGGCATTTTAGCGCTTTACATTTGCTCTATAACCATAACTGCATTGGCAGTTAAAACTTTCATTTTCCTTACTCAAAATGGCAGATACTGAAACAGATAGTATTTACTACTTTAATCCTGCATTCTTTGCAGGGTACATAAAAAACTCATATATTTGTCCTCAAAATCAGACATGTGATTCCACTGGGCAGCTACATATATCTGAAAGGGAAAACTGCAATAGGTTTGAGCATCCTCAAATGCTGGTTTATTTTCCTGAGGAAAAAATTACCTCTTTAAGTCTTTATGTAATTTAGCAGAATGCTCATAGGGCCAGTTTTCACCATTCTCCCTCATTACATGAATTACCACCTGAGCTTCATACAATTTCATTGTATTCGGTATGAATAACACTGGGATGTCCAGTCTTCCTCTCGGACCTAATGCAATTCCTGTAAGATAGAACAGATTGTCAAGGGATTTTTTTCAGAGATTTTATAATTTGTTTTAAATGATATTATTCGCATATTTCCCTTCTTATTTTTGATACAGTATTTAACTTATTTTAATTTTACATAATCAAATCTTATTTTAGTTTAGTGTAGCCTGTTTTCCCTCGATGTTCTGAAGGCAGAAGTTTACATGACGTGTTGTTTGGTATGAAAGAAAAGCAAAGCAAAGCAAAACAAAACAAACAAAAACCTTTATTGAGAAGCCCTTTATATTAAACCTAAGGAGATTTTGAAGGCTCAAAAGCAAGTGAAGATTAAATGAACTTCCTACCCTTCAGAGATCATATGTATTACATGTAAATTAATCCCATGATTTTCTGGGCACTTACAATATTGAACACTGGTTGCAACAAAAGTAAGCAATGCTGCAAATAAAAAGGTCAATCCAAAAACAGTACTTCATGTTAGAGATACTTCAAATATTTTTGAAAAAACCTGTCTTACTATTACGCCAGCCATGTCTGTCCTGTATCATTTCTCACCTGATGGACTTCACTCAAAAATCTCTTCCTTTCTCTCCCCATCTCTCTCTACATATCTTCTGTATAGCCTATATAATTATTAAGAACTTACAGTCTTTTACATGTAGTGATAATTAGCAATGTATTAGAACTAATCATGAGAATGAAGTGCGCTGTTGATGACCAAAGAAGTTTTGTTTTAATGTTTAAAACTGACCTCATTTATCAGTCCCCTAAACATCTCCATCACCGTGACGTCTAATTCCCTCACAGTATATTTATATTTATAAATGCAAACACACTGTGTGTGTGTATGTGTGTGTTCACAGAGATGCGGTATCAGAAGGTCTAGCTGTGGTTTGTAGTGACTCCTTTTTTGGTAATTTTCTTAATTCAAGCTGCCCCTCAAGCCGCCAAAGGGTTGTGCAAGACAGAGGAAGCACCAGCTCCAAGCTCCCTTTCTCAAGAGTGTGAGAGCAGCTTCAGCTTGCTACAAACCACCTCATAGTCTTTAAAAAACACTATTCTTCCTCTCCCTAATCGTGTAGAAAAACACCTGCTCGGCTCTTTCAGAAATACTACACCTACTAACTCAGCAGACAATAACATGTACGTGGGCAATTTTAGCACAGCTCAGCATGACTGCTCAGGTTGCTCCTAGCTGCCTGTGGATCTCATGCTAGGGATACCAGGACTGTAATCTCTCTCCATGACCTCCACAATGATGCCTACATACTGCAAATGACAAACTGCTGCTACGGCAGCATCTTACTAATTACAAAATATCCAAATAGCTGTTCAAGCTCATTTATAGTCTCTAGTGTTTTGCCACAGTAAAATAACTCTGGATGATCTGCAACCTGAAAAAAAAATACTCTTTCAAAAACTATACATTAAAATAGGGCTTTATTATACTATTTGCAAGTATTTTAATGTATGAAAAACAGAACAAGCTGCTAAGTAATACTTTGTAACAGTACATATGCGCTGCATATACGGTCTGAATTTTACCTGTTACAAAACACAGTGTCTTTCTGAAAAAGAGATTTTACCAAAGAACCCATATGATAGCATTCTGAGTCACTCTGAAAAAAAAAATGCTCATTAAACCTCATGGAAAGACAGCAGAAAGAATGTGTTCACATTTCTTTTAGTAAAAATTCTTCTTATTAGATGCTGTTCATAATGACAGTAATTTTTATATTAGTGGGCTTGCTTACAGTTGTCAACTAACCAACTGATCACTAACTGCTAATGAAGATTTGTTTCCTTATGATTTTGCCTAGTTAATAAGACAGATGAAATAGTGCAAATTGTAATTAGGCCTATTTCATGCCTCTCTTTTTTATCATTCCCCTTTAGAGAAGGAAGAATTTAGAGAATGAGGACCAGCAACTGCCTATTAAACAACTGATCCTTTTGTTTGCCTAAGTATTTATACTGCAGCAAATATCCACAAACTTTTTATGAGAAATCCATAGCAATGCACTTTTCAGAGTAAAGCAGCACCATGCTCAGTAATACATTTTGGGCCAGATTGTGGAAATATGCTATTTCTATTCGACCCTACAG
>NW_010578175.1:162597-214785 GCF_000705375.1 Tinamus guttatus | reverse complement strand
CTCAGCTGACCCTTTAAAAGACTGGTACCACCTGAGTCAAACCAGGAGTTGCAATTACAGTGAACTGCCTTATAGAGAAGCATACAGAGATCCCTCTGCCCCTTCATTTTTTTTTTTTAGGTAACTTTTTCTTTAAGCTGTGCCTCTAGGCTTTCCAAAGGGCAGGAGAATATACTGATTCTGCAGTAGAGTCCTTGAGCACTGTATCCTTTGAAACCTGAGACTAGAATTCAGAACTGAATTAGATAATGAAATAAAAATGAGTGTATTTCAAATTCTCTTCCACTGAGCGCTGCACCATGAACCAGTTCTGTGTAATTTCTATAGCAGCCGCAGAGAGTATAGCACTATGCAAGCCAAACTTAATTGAAGTAAGGAAGCTGTGAATCACTGTAACCAGGATTTTATTTGGAAGAAATAAAGATGGGGAAAGACACGAGCAGGTCACATAATTGTTTAAAAGCAGGGGTCCCCGGCACTCTGAAACTCTCATCCAGTTGTGATGACAATGAGCAAAATATCCTGCAAGAATGCAGATCCTCTCATTGAACCTCAGCCTAAGCCATGTACTTCCAGGCTGCTGAGGCATTTTGATGGCTTGCTCTCTGCTGAAAGGATGTCTCCCTGAGGCATTGCTGCTAAGCGTGCAGCATCTCAGCGTGTCCCTGAATTGATCCTGCCCAGAAAAACAGCACTCTGCTCCGACCCCGCTAATTGAAAGAGAGATGAGGCAAAGCTCGCCATGCCTCGCAGAGCCTGACAGGGAACCATTTGGAGTGATTTTTTTGTTATTTCCCCATTAAAGTTATCAGTGTAGAAAAATGTCAGTTAAAAACACAGATGGTTCTGCTAAAATTAGCACTGGCCATAAATGCCAGCTCAATATATTCAGCTCTGTTCTTCTACCGTTATCCTCAGGATCTGGAAAGGGCAAGCTCCAGAGTACTCATATACAGTATCTACTGCTGCAAAAGGCCTGCTTATTCTTTCTGAAGAAACTCATCCAGTAAAAGAGGACTGATATCAGGCATTGGAGATTGATTACAGCAATCGAGTAAGCAAGTGAAATACATAATGAAAATTACATCTAGGTATTCTTCATTTATTTTCACCTGCTAGAAGAGGCTTACATGTGAAGACTAAGATTTTTATACAGCTTTTCCAAAGCAATTGTTTCAGTGCTAAATTCCAAGAGTTGAAAATATAAGCAGAGCATTTCTGCCTCAATTCTTATTAAGGGAGGGTTTGTTTTTGTTTGCATCTTCTTTTTTTTCAATCTAAAGGGGTAAACAGAAATAAAACTGTTTGGATCATCAGGTATCTTGACCGATTATTATGATTTGTCCTGTTCTGCTTTAAGAATACATGTGGGAACCATCTTGTTTTCTCAGCAAGATGTAGGCAATCACCTCAATATATCAGACGTGATACCTATTTATACAAGAAGTATACCCTGATAAACAACTTTGGTATCTCAGAAGAATATAGGAAACAAACTTATCATCCCAAGGTAAACTTTTTTTTTTTTTTTTTTCCTGCGGGGAGGAAGCCATAAATCAGTAAATGGTTGAATAGTTCTTTTTAGACCTGAAGTTAACAGCAAAGACAAATGGTCAGCCTCCCATGTCCTCTCAATACAAGAAAAGCAAGATCCCTAAAAGAAGTATAACTTGATTTCATTTGTGCTTTCCCATGGCACATCATATGCTATGCCATAACTTCTTTTGGGCATGCTACCTGGGACAAAAAAAAAACTCAAAGGAATACAAGACAATCCAACTTAGCTCACCTTCTACCTAATAAAGCAAATAAAAGAGCTAATATTAGAAGGATGTAAAATGATAAAGGTTGAATCTGTCTAATTCTTCTTTTTAATGTGTTCATCATCATTTCATTTCTCTCAGCACAGTGTATTTCGGTAGGTGGGATGCCAGACAGCTTCCTTTCATGGATAGTCTAGAATGCTAGATTCTTCTGCCACAAGTTAGTATTATCTTTTCCCCTCTGCCTGAAAGCTTCCTCAGTTGAAAAAGCCAGAATAGGCAAATTAGATTGCAATAAGTAATTTCACAAACGACTGGTTAATACTTAAGAAGTTGCTTTAAGAAATGAATGGCACAAGAGAAAAACGGATGTTTGAAACTTTGGCTGAAAGGCTTCACATCATCACTAACATAAGCAGGCAATAAAATGGATTAGATACAGAGTGTTTATACGCTTTGTTTGCTATTTTGTGAATCTTGCATTTATACAGTTTTGTATACTTCTGGCAGACTTTCTGGTTTACTTCATTAACAGATTTAATTTAGAAAGATTTATATTTCTGGCACTAAATAATGGATACAAATTAAACATTTGCTATTTAGATTAAAATAAATGGATTAAGAACAGAAATCAGTAATTAAATATGTTGTTTTGTTTAATGCAATTGGTTTGGTTTCTAAATGAAGCCTGTCTAAAAGACCAAACATAAACTTTCCTTTTCATTTACAAAATTATCCTTCTCTAACTAATAGCCTGGAGAGAAGTTGCTGCCAAAATGAAAAACATTATTTAGATTGGAAATTCTAATACATTTATCTATCATTAGAAGTGCAGCAAGAACTAATCGTACAAGGGTTAAAACCAATGCCAAAGATGTTTCTAACTGTAGTATTTTTGGGGGGCAGGGGGTTGGGAACTAAAACAAGAAAAACTGCACTTAATATCTTTAAGAAACCTTTAAAGATAGGCAACAGAGTCATGCAGATCTCATCCTCTTACTGAGGGTACATGATGGCATAGAGAAGACGTACAAGCTGATACGCTCATGAAGCTTGGGTGCCTGCATGGCATGAGAGCTGTTGCAAAAAGAGCTGGGGCAACAGGCAGGACCTGTTTCCAACCCAGATAGATACTCCTTTCCATTAACTGGGGATGTGCAGTGTGCTGACAGTAAGCATATTACAGAGACTGGTAATGGGCATCACATTTGCATTGTGATTCTACTATTGTGTATTATAATTGCTATATTCTGCTAAATGTAACTTACCCTTGTATTGTGATTTCACTACATTGCTATATTCACTCTGCTAACTCAAAATCCCATGCAACATCGCGTATCTTCAAATAACTAATTCTGATATTAAGCAATACATTCTCCATACACAAAGTATTTAGATGAACCTGGTCAGAGCATATTGGACTCAGATATAGTATAAGAAATATCTAATTTCCTAAACTTTGGTACCTGCAACTTAGGCAGTTGTTAAAGAACTGTCAACTATTAAAAAAAAAAAAAAAAGAAAAATGCCTGGCATGCAGATACGTGCCAGATTTAAGAATATTTTCATCTCTGCTGCTATCTTTTGCATACACCTTGGCAGCAAGGGGTATTCTTTTTATTTCCCTCCACAGATGCTGTGAAGATGGACTCTGGATTCCTTTTACAGAAATCCAATCAGCAAGCACATTAGGAAAGAGACATCTGCATGGTAGGAGATGAGATGAGATGAGTGAAAAAGAGAAAGAATATCAAGCAGCAGTACAAAACAATAGAGTAGACACAGGTGGGACAGGAAGATAGAAGGTAAAGACAAGGAATAACAAGCAGTGGGACAGAATAATCAAGAATAAGTCTAGTAAAGGTTTTCTAATTGTACTGCCGTGAACATTTTTTTTTCTAAGACTGTCAATTTCTCTTTTTTTTTTTTCCTTCTAAAATTACACTTTTTTCTTCAGGAATCTGAAAGAGAGTACATCTACCCCATTTTCCTTTAGCCATCCAATCCATTTGAAAATTGCTCATCATCTTTGCTTCCCTGACAACACTTTATGTTTATAAAATTGGAGGCACCCAAAATCCACATCTCCAGCATATTCATGACCTAGGTTCAAGCCACAGAGAGCAGGAATCACACTGCAAAGCCAAAGGAAAACATGCACAACCCTTGGACATCACCACTGCAAAAGCTGCATCAACAAGCCTTCTTTCTGAATGACTCCATTTTTGTGGCACCTCACAAATAAGCAAGTAAAGCATCAGTTTTCCTGCATTAACTACTTTTCTACCTTATTTCTGCTCACATTCAAATACATTTCTCATATTTTCAAAGAAAGGAGTTGATAACTACTTGCATACAAGAAGGGCTGGAGTATGGATGGAGATGGATTATGGATATTTCAGAAAGAGCATTTTATATGTTTGTAAGCTACTCAATGGTACTAATGGGAAAAGTGCAGCCCATTCAGCCTCTGTCATGCTCCACTGCAGTGGATTCACTGTATTATGAATATGACAAAAGCCAGGCTATTAGCACTTAATATCCTGCATAACATTTTAACAAAAGCAGAAAATAACCACGCAATTTTTATGTAAGTGCAAGAGCCACTCAGGAAATGTCACAGTCTTCATAGACAAGTATGATTTTCTTTTTGGAGCCCAACTACAGACAAACAAACTTCATCTTTTCTCCCTCACAGAAAGTTCACTTTACCCTTAGATAAAGCACTAGCAAATAAATTAGACCACGACAGCAGGCCCTTTTACTTAATCTTGTTCTCCAGGCACCGAGAGATATTTTGGCGTGTGATCCAAATACACACCAAAATATGTTGAGTCCATGGCTGAAAGAAAACTGTAATTGCTTCAGTTCAGGCATAATTGAATTTTTGACATATGTCAAAAATTTGATTTTTTTTTGACAGATATATTTTTACTTTCATTTTCAACCTTTTTGAATATACATATCTCTTAGTCCAATCTCTGAGAGCACAGGGAAGTTCTGGAGCTATGGCAGATTTTAATCAAAACTGAAATCTGTAATGACACTAGTGCTGCTACATGCTTCTGCTTCTCACATTCAACCAAAAATTGTACAGTTTGTTACAAGCTGTCAGGAGCTCTGTCACACCACATAGAGCAGAGAGTAACTGAAAGCAGATACAACTCTCTGATTTACTCTCCCATGTGAATGAGATACAGTGATTAATCAGTGCTTTTGCCTGTTCCTAAGCTCTTTCCTTGACATTGTTTAGAACCTTCTCAGGCAGCCAGAAGAGGCATCTGTGAAACTATTATTCTCCTCTAAAAATCACATACATATATTCCATGTATTTCCTGAGTTATAAGATTTAATAATCTTAATATTTATACTTTTTGCTAGGCTCCTAGGTTTCTCCAGTAAGGCCTACCTGAGCTCCATATTGCATTTTTGTTTTCTTACTACTCAAGAAAATAGTTCAAGTTGATAACATCCCCCTTGAAAATTAACATTTGCCCAATAATTTCACCATCCTCTTACAACAATAGTTCTGTCAATGACACATTTCTTTTACTAGTAAAAGCGTGGGTGGTAGTCTTAACAGGGCAGTCTTGGAATCTGATTGAGATTTGCCTTGGCATAAATTGATTTTCACTTGTTTTAGTTGCAATAGCAATAGGTGAAGAGTAAGATTTGATTTAGAGTACCTGAAGTTTATAAAGATACAAAGCAGACATTTGTGTAGACTGAATTATCTAAAATACTAAAATAAAATATGGTTTGCAAGAGTGTAAACACAGGATTGTGCCATTGGTCTCAAACTGTAAACACAAATCACAATGCTCATGAAAGGAGGAAAAGAGAGATTATTATTGTTGAATTCTTTTTAAAGCTTGGATTACAACAGTACTGGATAAAACTGCATAACAATATTATTCTGGAATAGAAAGGAGAAATTTTAGGTGAATTATTATAATAATTACAATCCTTACACTGAGGATTGTTTGTGCTGAGTTAACTGGGAATTAACATTTTAGCAGAAGTGACTTCATCAGTTAGGATTACTCATTTTACATCTGTCAGAACGAGAAGCAGACAGCCTTCAAACCTTGGGTATATCCATATGCTTGAGGACAGTCTGTGAAGCAGCTCAAGGTGTAAGTAAGTGACTTATAGAAGTTGAACAAAGGGAAAAGCTTTTTCCAGCAGCTGTTTGTCATAGGTATCAACTGAAGAGAAGTAGAGGAAGAAAACCTTATATATAAAGATAATAGTGATCAGATCATCACAAACCTTCATCTGTATCAACTTAAAGAATTAAAAGGCTTATTTTCTGGATATATGGCAGCTAGGATTGGAAAGAAAGAAAAAGTGACGACTTTCATAAATGATGAAGAATTCCTCCACATTTTTTTTATTAGAATCAGGGTTGATTAAACTCATTGTTAAAGATGTACTTTTTTGCATTTAGCTACTGACCCAGTTTCAGCCCATAGTTCTTTTTTTCTGAAGAATTGCTCTTAATTATCAGCATTCTTGGTTTTAGTGAGGTAAGACAAATAAGTCATCACTTAATTTCTCTTTGATCAGTTACATAACTGCCATTAATCAATCTCTCACTTTGAATCCTGGAACCTTTAAAAATGTTTATTCAATCAAAAATGGCAAAATAATACTCTAAAAATTTTTATCAGTATTTTCAGAATTTCCATTTTAGTATTTTGTTTATTCTTTTACTACCTCAGGAATAAACAAATGCTGAAATTAGATCAAGAATTTGTGTGCCTCCAATAGTGTATATATATACTTATCAAGCGTATGGCTTGTTCAAGCTTTCTTTTCTTTACACATGGTGTTGTAGTCTTCTGTGCCTAAAGAATCACTGTGTTTTATTTTGTGATCATTAGCCTTTAAAAAAAATGTTCTAACAATAAAATTTTCATTTTTCACATATCATATATGTTATTGAAACAGTATATGGTGTGCATATATACACACACATACACACTTGTTGTATGTATATGCATTTTCCTGTCATCTGCATGTATGCAACAGCAAACAATGAACAAATGTTTAATCTAGACTTAACCAAATACTATCTTTAATGTCTGTGTAACTTCCTGCAGTTCTAGTCTTCTTACCTTTGGGGTACATTCAAGTGACAGGCAGCATATGTACCTGAAGCTTGTAGATATACACCTTTTTAAAATGTTTTATTCAGAAGTATATTTTAGTGGAATATATTAATTTCTATATAAACTACCATTCCTCCATCTTAACACAAGAAAAATAACTCACTTGATTTCTTAACATGTTGTTCTTTGAAACAAGTGATAGTAGTTCTTCAGCTTATTCTCACAATTGAACAGAAAATATAACTTCTTATTTCACAAGAATGATGACAGAATGGAGCAGAAGGTTAAAGCTGAACCAGTGAAATAACATGATCATAATCTGGAAATACCTAAAAGGCCCTTCATAAATTCTCTTAGAGTAAAACCACTTTTATTCTAGGATTTGTATGGAGTTTCAGGTAGATACCTGAAACTACATTTTCTAGCAGGAAGTGTATTTTTCTAAAAAAGGCAGAAAAAAAATCCTGCTTGTTAGCTGGAAATGGATTTGTAAGGAGAAGTGAACATAGTATATTCTCAAGAACTCCAGTTATTCAAAAGTAAATTTTAGGGAGCTATGATACTGTTGTAATGGAAAAGTGTATGTTTTCAAAGTGTCATCTCACAGTAGCTGTAAGGATATACTTTTAGAATTCATAGTTGCTAATTAGTTTAAATTAATTTGTTTTTGTTTGGTTAAGAATCATAACATGGAGCAAGAAGATCCACCTCTGAAATGCAAAGTTTTTTTTTTTTTTGATCAGCAATAGTTGTATATTCTGCTTCAACAGTAGATTAGGAAATCAGAATAATTTTAGACTGCAAATATTCAGCATTATTTAAATTACTTTTTTTTTCTAGTTACTAAACATTAGAGTTACTAAACATCTAGAGCTGATTTGAGAATGTCCTGATTTCAGGAAAATGAAATTTCTTATGGAAGTCTGACTGCTTACTTCACAAAAAGCTCCGAAAGAGCTAAAGCAATAGGAACACTCTAATTTCAATAACAAATTGCAGCTTGTCAGCACTGGAAAACGTTCTAGCAAGATATTGTCTACCTCGATATTAGTTAATCAAATGATATATATATGATATACAACATCATTTGGGGGACAGAGAGAGTACAATTCACACCGAATAGGCTTCCAGGAAAAAAATCAAACTGCTATTACAAAAAAAATCACTATTCGTTTTCTACCTTTCAGTAAACTCTGCTGCAATTATTTTGGACATACACAGTCATCATTTTTATCCTTAGGAAAAACTACTGCATAAAAGAACTTTGATTGTTATTTTAGTTTCTTTTGACAAGAGGCTGTATTACAAACCAAATTAATGAGCCATTTTTGAACATCAAGCCAGTCCTCTTTTAAACCTTGAAGTGCAGAACATGTACTTAATCTGTGCATATAATTAACCAATTTTGAAATAACTCTTGTGTGTTTTAAATTAGGAAATAATTTGCTGAAAGTAGAATTTTTTCCTCAGACTGACATTTAGGCAACTTCCCATCCTAATGCTCCTTCCTCGTTGGATAGCTACTTCTTCTAGAAAATGACACTCATTCTCATCCACCACAACATTTTAGGGTTTTTCAGTTTCTGGATATCTCAAATAGAGGATTAACTGGCTGAGGTTGAAACCATTAATTGGAATGGTTGAGATCAAAAGAGACCATTGGAGATAATCTAGTCCAAACCCCCTTCTCAAGAAGGGTCACCTACAGCACACTGCACAGGACTCCATCCAGATTTGAGTATTTCCAACAATGGAGACTCCATAAAGTGCACAAATAACCTGTTCCAGTGCTCTCTTACCCTCACAGTAAGGAATTTTTTTCCTTATGTTCAGACAGATCTTCCTGTGTTTCATTTTGTGCCACCTTTCAGAAGCACTAGGCCCCTCTGAAAAGAGTCTGGCCCCATCCTGTCTACCTCCTCCCTTTCAGATACTTAAACACATTGATCAGATTCCCCATCAGTCTTCTCCAGGCTGAACAGTCCCAGGTCTCTCGGTCTTTCCTCATAATGAGAATGACCCTTCAGTCCCTTCATCATCCTCCACAAGACTCACTGCAGTAGCGCCATGTCTCCCTTGTACTGGGGACACAGCACCCCATGTGAGGCCTCACCAAGGCTGAGAAGAGGGGATGATCCCCTCCCTCAACCTGCTGGCAACACTCTTCCTAATGCACTCCAGGGTGCTGCTGGCCTTCTTGGCCAAAAGAGCACATTGCTAGCTCACAGCCAACTTGTTGTCTTTCCCAGTCCTTGTCCTACCAGGTCCTTCTCCACAGAGACACTTTCCAGCAGGTCAATTCCCAGCTATACTGGTGCTTTGGACCCATTCCTCCTTAGGTGCAGGACCCTGCATTTCCCTTTAACTTCATGAGGTTCTCCTCTGGCCATTTCTCCAGCCTGTCCAGGTCTCTCTGAATGGGAGCCCAGCCCTCTGGGGGTATCAGCCACTCCACTTCTGTATCATCAGCAAACTTGCTAAGTTTGGACATATGGGGATTCTGGACTCTGTCCCTTCATCCAGGTCACTGATGAACAGGACTGGACCCGGTACTGATACCCAATACCTGGTGGACACAGATAGCTATCGGCCTCCAGCTAGGCTCTGCACCTCTGATCACAGCATTTGAGCTCTGCCAGCTAATTCTCAATCCATCTCACTGTCCACTCACCTATCCCACACTTTCTGAGCTTGCCTATGAGGATGTCATGGGAGACAGTGTCAAAGGCTTACTTATATCACTTTTTGAATGAATTCATATTATTCCTGCAATCTTTCCCTTTTTTCTTTCCCTAGTACAAGGTGACACAGAGCCCAATATACCTCAAAGTAAGAATCCTTGTAAAGGAATGGCCAAGGTTCTTTTGGCATGTTCTCAAGTTTTAGAAGAGCAAATTTAGATTTAAGTATGGCAAAGGTATCTGAATTGAATGTGTTAGAATGATACTCTTGCTTTTAACAAGAAAAATAAAGAGCATAAAAGTAAACAGAAAAATCTTTCAATTTAGTCTTTCAGATTCTATTAATAGTACACACTGAGACAAAAAAAATGAATCGAGTTCACAGAAACAGTACAGATAACTCATCTAACTGGGGATCTTGCCTGTGTCTCATTTAATATTTCTCTCCTTTTTGCTCCAGTAACTTCACAGAAAGTCACATAAACAGGCTAAAAAGAACCTTTTCAAAATGAGATTTTTTAAAAAGGCTTTTCAAAATTCATTAGAATGAAACAGTATTAAGAAACTCAATATTAAAATAATATGTGTTGAAAACCTTCATCATAATATAATCTATTACTATGATGCCAACTCTTCAAATAATGAAGAATTTACTCCTAAAATACTGGAGAGGTAAAACAGTCCCAGACTGCTGTGAAATATTTCTGTTGAGGAAAGAAAATGACAAGTCTTGCTGCAGAGGATGCTTAATATACAGCTGCTTATGAAAATATTGAAGAAATATAACAAGGTTATACAAGTAAATTAAGAATGTTCAATACAAAACATTACCTTGCATAGTTATGATTTGTTGTAACATTATTCTTGCGTTAAATCTCTTGATTAGCCCACCTAAGGGTCTCCGTAGAAAACAAATATAGACAAAATGTGGCTAATGAGCATTGCAACGTCTGATCAAGACAACACAGGCTAACACTATATATCAGGAAGGGTATGATATATGAGCAAGACTCATAGATTCCAAGAAGTTTGAAGAGCCTCTATTTATCTAATCAATAACTGGCAGAGATACCTACAGAAACTGCTTAATTCAGAACTCAGAACTCAGAACTAGGTAAATCCTTGGATCCAAGAAATAAAAACAACGCAAGAATACATCCCAGACTTGGAAAAGGGGCAATAGGAAGAAAGGACCCACTGTGGACATTTTACAGTCAAAGAGGTGTAAGGCAAGCTGGACAGATATGGATCGATCAAAATTTCCTTAATAGCTACTGGCATCATGCTATTATAATGCGTGGTCTTGTGCTAGTGTGAGAGAAGAAAAAAAAATGAGCTGCATGTTTGTTCGAGCAGAAAAGTTAATGTGTTATTCATAAAGGTCTGAATACCATTTCTTGTCAACAATCAGCTTCTTATTTTCCTATTTAGTAGAAAAGAGAAAATTCTATAGAGCAGGAAAAAAAAGGATCTATGACAGTTCCTAACAGGACTGCACATGTTTCAGTTGGTGGTTTCTGCTGCTTGCACGTAATAGAGATAATACAAATGGTGGGAAAGCTGTGGGATTAGTTTCCAACATTGGTATTCATTGTGAAAAAGGCAGCACTACTTGTAATTAATAGAGATCAATTTTTATGGGCTATTACCCTCTGGTTAATCTTAAAATCTATGGATGCAGGAGAAAAAAAAAATATAAGGGATTTTCAGTGCTCGTTAGAACAATCAGATAAAGGTTAGAGAATTCAACATCAAAAGTCACTGCAATACTACCATTTTCATTGCAATTTACAAAACAAGTATATTTAGCATTAAGATTCCTATAACACAAATGCACAAAGAATGCAATCTCAAAACATGATTTGTATTTAGTAAGTACAGTTAATCTATTACAAGAAGCTCTCATGTGTTACTGAAACTTTGGATTTGTTAGACCACTGAACATGAACCTCAATAACAATTTAATGAGGAAGCCACAAGTACCTATTTACAGATAGAAGAAACTGAGTCATATGAAGAAAGTTTCAAGGACTTATTGACAATTGCATGAAACAGTTTGCATTCTGAGCCTCCATTTAGACCCACCTCGTTATAAATGCTTCCTCAAAGAATTATGAAAAAAGAGGATTTGCTCCCCTTTAAACCCCTGCACTCTATTTTGAAATACTCACCCTATACAGATAGTGTTATCAGAACACCATCAGCAAAATGCAACCATGAAAACTACTGAAGTTTCAGTTTACTTTTATTGGCTACTTAATTTTAAAGTTTATAATTCTTTTTAAAAACACAGATTTTACCTAAAATAACATACCAACAGTAATATTAGAAGTCCTAGATACTTTGGGAATGCAATGGTGTCATTGCAGGCTAAATTCAGCCCCCTCCCCACCCCAAAAAAGTGTTTCTGAATGTCCCAGAAAGTTTAGCAACCTTCCAACTTTGCTGCCCTGAGGCCTTAAATGCATTGTCATTTCAATAGATGTTACTACTGTGCAAAGAAATACAATTTCTCCTCACTCAGCAGAAGACTATGCTCTATAAAGTGACTACAAATATAGCAAAACATCTTACATATGCTGTTAGCAAACTAATGTCCAACAAACAACTTTCTGTTGCATGATTCAGTGATGGTGAGATACTACTCTTTCATTACCAAAGGTCATGATTCAAATGCTTCTCATCTAATTGTAACATAAATCCGTGTTCCAGATTTCCCAATGAACATCCAAATGATATCCTATAATGCCAAAATCCTCTCTGCTGGCTTTATGATTTAGAAGCAGGACAAGCATTACAGTAGAATAGAGACAAAGATTTAGTTATACTTGAAGCATGTCTTCCAGTCTGAAACGTAGCATACGCAGCAATATTGCCCTTAATCTTTTCTTTTTCCCACCCTTTTTTTTCAATCTGGTTGCAACGATGTACATCTTCAAAGAAATAAATACTGCTTAAACATGAATATTTTTATAAGATTCAACATAATGACTACTGATATTAGGAAATGAAGGAATCAAAATGATCTTCATGTAACCATGTAAGATTCCATGATAAATATAGTGAAAGATGCAAATATGACTATGTATGCATTATAAAAGATAAAAGAGAAAGAGAAAAGAAATTTTACTGAGACTTACACAGAGAAGAGAGAGGCACCAGTGATAAGCAGTCTTTTTGCAAATACACGAGCAGGTACAATCCCAGTGGCTTTAGCAAATCAAAATAGGGCTTGCCTAATCATCCAGGCTTTGTGACAGAAAAGTAAATCAGGGAATCTAATTCCCTCTTGTAACTCAAAGATATCAAATTTTAATGAGAATGTGAATAAATTATTACCTCCTCCATAAAAAAACATTTTGAATACTTTGTTAATCTTAGTAATAGTACGACAAAATAACATGGGAAGAGAATTAGTGTACTAAGAATATGATGTTCATTTTAATTAAATTATTCCTCTCCTACAGTGAACAATTTAAATGACTCAATTCACCAAAAACTGAAGCTATATTATTATTGATCCAGGTTAGTTTTAATGCTATCTTATTGGTAAGTAGAAATATATAATTCTGAGGTAAACATATAGACCCTGGCACACTAAAACATCTATCAAAATAATTAGACACACAAATAATCCCATCTCCATTTACGCCACAGCAATCAGAATACATGCCTAGCATATGCATTTCCTGTAATATCGCTGCAATTGGAACACATGCTTAAATTGAAGTTCTTTGCTCCTCAGGCATTGTCTTACATACTGGAAGTGAAATATACTCAAATATTTTATTGAATCAGGAATTTCATCCAGCAGGCAGAAGTGAACAAGCCAAACGCAGCTTCCCCTGCCATGAATCAGGAGTCATATCTGTCTCGTGAATGTGATGGCTAGTAGCTGTTTTTTGTCAATTAATCACACACCCTACCACATAGACAAACATAATATTTGTGTGTGGCTGAAATAAAACTATTATCTTTCATATTAACAAATATGTCCTTTCCACTGCTAAAATCTGCCTTCAATAAATCACAATTTTGCCAAGTTTGATACTTAAGCTAAGATTACCATGATAATGTCAGTCTCAAACTATGTTCTTCTGAACTGCAGCAAAAATCTCTAATTTTTTCTGTGAATGAGACTAACACATTTGCCCATATTAAGACATTACAACTTTTAATTTGAAAAGCCACAGTACCTACACACAATTTAGAAAGCATATGTCTCTTATCTGGCCAAAGGGCGAGATGAATTTGGGGAATGGAGAAGAGATACTTTTAGGGTTATATGAAACTTATAATGGGATGTTAACGGGAAAGAACAGAAGATTTTGCTCCTACTCTGAGCCTCTGCAAGTTTGAACCATTAGTAAGGTTCAAATCAGAGTAGACAGCAACTAGGGTAAGGTCTGGGTGCCAGTCAAAGGAGAGAATGTCTCTACGAGAGAGACGGGTGTTTTGCACAGATCATACAGCAGATAGGAGGAGACCGGGATATGGAAAAAGTGCTCAGGGACAGTGTCTGGGTAGAGAGACTACAGCGTGAGCATGAATGCAGGACAAGCTTAAATCCCTTTCAGTATTCAAGAGACCAGTGAGTGTGTGCGTGCTTACAAGGTGAGCGAATAAATGTGTGTGTATGTGGACTTCGAGCCGCCTTAGCCAGACGGTAGGAGCAAAGCAGCACCCTGAAGACTCAAGGTCAGAGCTGGTGGCTGGGTGAGGGACCTATGACCTGGGCATAAATATCAGATGTATTTAAAAGTTCATCCTAATAATCACAGAATCAGTGAGTGTGTCTGTGCATCAAGAGTGAGGGTGTAGGTACCTCCAGCGCCTTTCAATCCTGATGAGCCAAGCAGGAGGAATGGCATTAAGCACCATGAGTGCTGCTTGTTTTTACAGTGGTGCTGGTGAGGGCACTGCTCTCAGTGTTGTCTGTGTGGTTGGCAGAGATTACACGGTGTGTGTGTGTGTGTGTGAGTGTGTGTGTGTGTGCCAATCTGTATGCCTGTGCATCTACTGGAAGTGAACACTCAGCCTGGCTGCGGATGGATGGGAGAAACCCCCCTAGGTCACATTCAACTCCAGCAGAAGTGGGAAGAGAACAAAGTCCACTGGATTCAGGTATTTCTAACCGTCTGCTGATGACATTGTGTTTTAAGCATAATAAATCTTTCCTTACCTCACAGACCCTCTCAGGAAACAATTTTGGATCTACCCAACGCATATAATCCTAAACTAAAGCACAGGCAACTGGCGCCACCAAGAAGCAGAAAATAAATGTCTCCATGGCCATCGCACTCCACCAGCCTTTCTAATTCATTCATATAACTAGTCCTGACGATTTACTAACTAAATTTTTAAAAAGCCTCTTTCCTTTCTATTCTTTGCTGAGTGCAATTCAAATGGAGATGCTATGGATTTACAACTGAGACAGCAATATAAAAACACTCTCAGAAAGCAACATAAATATATATATATATTTATTGAAGGGCTGTCAAAGAAAATTAAGGATGGAGCAAGTAGACAAAGAGTCCATAGAGCTCTGAAAAACATGTAAAAGCAAGGTTAGAAATTTGGCAAAATAGTCATTGTTTTATATTAGTTTGGGTTTCTTGCACCTATTCTCCTTTTGTCTAAAATGAGTTAAGGGGGAATGGCCTCAAGTGGCATCAGGGGAGGTTCAGGTTAGCCATTAGTAAAAATTTCTACACAGAAGTAGTTAACACTGCCTTTCCTGGCAGTAGTCAAGTAATGTGTATATGAGGTGCTTCGGGTATAGCGTTGAAGGGCTTACAGTTGGTCTTGATGACCTCAAAGGTCTTTTTCAATAATGTCTTTTCCATAATGAATCTGTGGCTTCTGTTAACTGTTTTTCACAAAAAAAAACACAAGAAGAAGAAGAAAATAAAAAATAAAAAAATCACCAGGTACACCTGTAATGTGTTATATAACTCCGAAGTCCAAGCAAAACTGTTGGTACACCCATGCTATACAAGTATTTCAATTTATCGGTCACACATAGGACCCAGGGTTCACAGAATAGTCTGACTGCTACCTGCTAGGAACCCAGTGATTCCTCGGACTGGCATAGGGGCCTGGACTTCTAAGAAAATTTGATAACACTCTGCAGAAAAAAAGAGGTAGGAGCAGAGATCAGAATCTCACACTGAAATAGATAAATGAAAAGCTTAATACTTGGAAAATGAAATTTTTAAAATGAAGCTAATGTACACAATGCTCCAGCAAGCCAGCCAAATCAAATTCTACTTAAGAAAAATCTTATGGCTTAAGGTTTCAGTGAATTTAAAACCTGTTGGTAAAAAGTGTTATTTAATCACTGTATGCATACTATATATGGAATTTGACCTTCACTCAGCTTTTGTCTTGTATTTGATTCTTTAATCTCAGTATAACTTTTTCAAATTCAAGAATTCATTCTTTGACAAAAATAAAATATAAAATTAAAAGTAAAACAAAAATAATAATTTACAAAAAAAAAAAAAGAAAAAGCTCTGGAAAAACTCACTGTAGAAAAACTATAGTTATGGAGGACATTTTAGAAAAGGCATAAAACTTGAAGGTTGAAAGCTTACTTTCCATACAGTCTCCTAACATTTATGCCTTAAAACAAAATTGGTCCCACTGACAGTTACTTAATAAAACACACATTTGAATTTTCTCTTCATATAAGCCCTTCTCCAGGGATGAATATAGGAGTTCTTTTGTTTTTTAAGACATTTAAGCTCAAACAGACCAGCTCTTCTTCCCTTCAACCACTTAAACCAAAACTGTTTTCAGCTTATTCCAAAGGAAAAAAGATATGATTGTTCCATCTTCAATCCATTTCTCTATCAATATGAGTAACAATAGGGGTTCTGAGCGGGGGGGAAAGGGGACACTCTCAACAAAGTTAGAAATAGCTCTCTAACACTCCTTCAATCCTTTGTGAAACTCAATGTCTACATAGACAAGAACTGTTAACTTCACAACAGCAGTAAAGCAAAAGCTACACCACAGACTCAACAGATGCAGCTCTCACACAGGACTTCAATGGTTTGGTTAGAGATGGGTAGAAGCTACAATGTATGTTTGGGGTGGAGCGGCGATGTGTTGTCTTGTACAAACTCATAGGAAACAGAGACATGCCATGGTTATATCAAGACTGGAGAAGGATGGGTGAAGCAGGTAGAGACAGATATGTGCACAAAATCAATCTTCTTTTAGTTCAGATGCTTGAGAAACAACTTGTTTCATAGACTGGTAGTTTCCATCCTGTGCATGTGCAGCTGCCAACCAGTGCAGATGAATTTTTACAGCTTATCTAGCAAGACAATTTAAAGTATGAAACAAACCTGTGTCTCTGGAGTTTTCATTGGCTTTAGTACATAAACTGGTCAAGTCTAGAAGCAAAAACTGGGAAAAGCAGAGAATAATAATTCTATCTTATTCAAGGACACACTCCAAGACAATCCTGTCCATCCACTATTGTTATCAAATAGATTAGCAGCAATAAGCTATTCTAATACAGAATTTATCACTATTTTCAGTTTCTAGTTCTACTGAAACTGAGGGAGATAATTTCTTATCAAGTTCAAAAACACAGTAGATTTTTTTAAATAGAGAAGTAGGCTTAGATAATGCAAAATAATAGTTTCCCCTGAGGCTGATGTGTAGACTTTAAATGCTCCGGAGTGCTATACTCTGGATGTTCAGTAACAAATCACGAGATTCTGATGAAACCTACTCTATGACCTAACTTAAATCTGTGAGGTAATTATATCTTGAAAATCTGTTCCCCATGATAAACTCACAAGGGAAGTCTTATGAGGATTCACATGAGACTAAGCAAAAGATGGCTTTCTCATGTCTTCCTGTCTTTCATTTGTACCCTGAATATCCTTTTCCTCTTCTCTCCTTCTACAACATCAGGAGAATGCGCTGAAGTAGGGAAATTATTTCCTAAGATATCAACAGAATGTGCTGTTCTACTTTTTGAATAAAAGCATTCTTTTTAAAAGAACACTAACCACTATTTTCTCTTTCTTTTTACAAAATTCCATTTCATTTATTCACTTCAAATTACTTTAGTCAGTCACCTTATTTCCAAACACAAATACAGATTTGTCTATATCATACATAGAGCAAAACTCAAAGGTAGAAAGAGGGCATAAAACAGACTCTATAAATATATATATATCATATAAATTATGCCTACTTTTCCAGGAAAGTACTAAGATAAGTGTTTAAGTTTTATGGTTCCTTATATTAGAAAAAAATCTTTTTTATTTCCCTACCAAATACAGTAAGCGTACCTGTTTCAGAGTGCTGAAAAACGTTTAAGTCTAATTCCCACTGCCTGTACTCACACTTTCTTGTGAGAATATATTTGAGTACAGATTTCCCAACTATTCATCCATACAGTCAATTTGCAGGAGTGCCTTAAAGCATGGCACAAAAATGTCCCTGCTGTTATTATTGATTTTCTCAGGTGAGGAAAACCTTGAAGTGGCTTTAGATAGCTCTCCAAGGTTTCCGTGTTGGCAGTAAAGACAACCTGCACTCAAGAGTGCTATCACCCAGCATAAACTGATTTTATTAGCACATCTCTCAGGACATAAATACGGGTTAAGCTGCATCATGCCTGTTGTCATGTCATGTCTCTGCACAGACACTCTCCTTTAATAAAGCACGTCCCAGTCATGAGACTCCTTTAAACTTGCTTCTCAGTCATCAGTAACATGAGTAAGGTCAGCAAGATGAATCACCAGCATGATTCAGCAGCCAGGAAACTGCGACCTACATGGAGCAGAATGGAGGCACCTGTCTTTAGGCTCTCTTGGGAATTTCATAAAGGAAACATGCTTCTGTACAAGCTTGTGGGCGCCATGATAGACCTCCAGAGACAACAGAACCAGGGAAAATGCTAGCTGAAGGTTCAAACCGGACAACAGTTATGGATAAATACTGGGCACACTCCAAGGCATGGCCTGACCTACCAAACTGTGACCCTTCCTTTCCCAAAAGAAAGGTTGCATTGTATTACCAAGGTTCCTAAAGGACTCAGCAGATTCAGTCAATGCAGTTGCTGCTTCTGTGCCTGCCAAGCAAGATTAAGCTGTTCGCACAAACTGCAGAGGTCAAAGTGTCCTCCGGACAGAAAAGTTACCTGAGGATGCTACTGAGAACATGAAGAAATGACGGGTTCATCATCTTTTCTCCTAAACAAATCAGCATGACCAATGGGATGCTCTCATTGTCCTTCCAGTACAGAAACAAACAGCAGAGATGGCATTGCCTGGGCACCACTGCCTGGGCAATGGGCACAGACTCCAGGAGTGCCTTTCAGTCAGCCTGCAACAACTTTCACTGTGAGATAGGAAATGCTGCCATTCCCAGGGGGAATGTCTAAATGCAGCTCTGTCTCTGGCAGTTGCAGGCCAAGTACCAAAAAAAAAAAGAGACGATGACAAGTTGCAGTCCCATGAGTTAAATGCACGCACAGATTGGGAAACAGTACCAGTGGGAGCTACAGATGGTTGACTTGGGGAAATTGTCCTCTCTGTGTACTCATCACTTTCTGACCTCATTCTTTTTCCACCTATTAAGAAACTACCCAGCTGGCATATAGGTCTGAAGAGCCAGAGCGAGGTCTAACACCCAATTGAACAGCCTTTTGCACAGACAGTGCTCAGTGCTGAAACACTTAACTATTTGTGACATAGCATGCTTTGGAGGCATTTGGTCAGCAGAAAGGCCAGCAGGGAGACAATTCACGATACAACCTCATCCCTATGATCCAGAGAAGCCTGGAACCTAACTGCAGTTCAAACTGCTTTGCCAAAGTATGAAGAGAGTTTACATAATTTGCAAATTATTTGCCTAAACTGGGCATTCAAATTCAGTATTATTTACTATTGCCACTCTACTACAAAAAGGTCAGAACCTTCCTTTCATTCCACACTGGAAGTTAGTTAAGCTAACTAGAATGTGATATGGAAAATCAAGAAAATCTACATCAAGAATCAGGGATTTCATTTTTCCAGATTACTGGATTTTTTCCACTATACCTTGCTTTCTAGTAAAATTCATTATTTGTAACAGTTTCTGAATACAAAAATAGGATATTGCAGAGTTAGGGTCGTGCACAGTTATCAAGTCTTCCAAATGCCTGAATGTCCCTTTCCAACATAAGTCACTATATTAATATTGACAGCTTAATGATAGAACCTATGATGCAAGTTTTAAGAAGACAGAAAATTATTTCTGCTCATTGCAGGTGATGAAATCATGGTTACAGGATGCAATTGAAGCACGGAAGAGAAATTTTTCTAATATCATTTCAAAATAGTCTGCGAGAATGGAGAATAATTTCTAACAACTCTTTCTTCCACATCTCTTAGTCATTTTGTGATCATGAAAGTATCATAAATGAGAAAGAGAGGGGGGAGGTCTTCCAAAGAACTAAGAAAATGAGGAAAAACAAGCATGCTAGTTTCACTGTCTTTCAGTCTTTGAAAGCAATCACAAGAAATAAACTAACTGCACATGTAGAATTACTTTAAGAACAGCATAGATGCAAATAAATACAGAATTAAAGGATTAGGTCTTGAAATCTATTATTTTAGTAAAAATAATTTGAGGACCAGAAGAAAATTTATGCCATTTCTTAGTTGAAAACACTCTGAAAGCTGAATTATTGATAATCATAGTGGAATGTACATAGCACAAAAGTACACTAAAATGCTTTCTCGAATACTGTCTAATAAAAAATGAAACTATAACAGTCGCATGCTTTCTAAGTGCATACACGGAATTTTAATTTCTCAAATTTAATTGTCATGAAAGTGGCTTATTGCTGTAGGCAGTTTTTGGAATGTATTGCCTTCACAACATAACCATGTATCAAATTTATTTTATCTTGCCTTCTTAAGTGCTTGGAAGAATTAATAAATACATATGTTTTTACAGTAATCCAAAGTTTGGAGGGAGAAATTAAGTAGATAATCACATAGACCTCAGTAAAAAGGGAGGACCACATTACACGGCATCTCTAAAATAAAGACATTACTTAATATAACCTTTAAAATGTGTGCTGAAAAGTGGAGAGATCTAAGAAACTAGGTTCTGCCAACTGCCCCGTTCACTATTCCTGTTGGATGCTACGCTAAAATATTCCTAGCAGACAAGCTTACAGAACTCCTGTACCACACATGCTAAGTCGTAAGGCACTAAGACAGCAGGTTGAATAGGAAATGCGATCAGGTGTAGTAAAACAGCATGGGTTGCTGACCAACAGTAACAACGAGTCCAGAAGAGTTATGTCGTCACTGATTGGGAAGCCCAGGCAGGAAAGGACAGCCTACCAAGAGTGACAATTCCACCACAGCTACCTTCTTTTTTTTTTTTTTTTTTTTTTAAGTATTACAAAAAATAATTTGGGGATTCTTAGACTCTATTTCATTTTCTCAAGGTATCTCTCCCTTTAATTTTTGCACTGTTCAAATGCCAGTCAGTGAAAAAGAAAAGCATGAACAGCAAGCATTTTTTTCCAGCAATGTAAATGTTGATCAGAATATCACACTGCAATTTAAAATCATATTCCAACAAGCGTAGTAAGAAGAAAATTTCACTCTGGCATGGTTTCACAGCATTCCTTCTTCATTGTAGGAAGTGTGGGAGGATGTCATCTTTGTTGCACCTAAACCCCAGGATCTGTGTATCCACACTTCATACACTGTTAAGTACAGGGATAAAGAATTATGGAATCTTTCTGTAAAAATGATTCTTAACATGATTCCATTGTTCCTGAATTGTGAGCGAGAAGAGGTGCGAAACAAGCATGCCTTCACCAGTATTATTATCCCCCAATAAAAGAGGCATGCAGAATCCTAAAGCAGATTTACATCAAGAAAATATTTAAGGTATAACAGAGTGAGTACTGGAGAGCATAATTTATAAAGATTGCTTTGCTGCTGTAATATTTCTGCCAAATGATTGCACTGTCAGTTTTACTATGTATTTTATGGATTAGATTGCTTTGGGCAGTTCCTCACAGCCTCTGTGCAAAAACACAAATGATCTTGTGACAACAGTTGCAGCTTATATATATATTTACCTGTATAAAATATACATATAGAAAATGATAGCACGTCCAGATGAATTGTTACAACTTCTTTTTGTTCTAAATCCTCTACCTCTATCACGCAGAAATATTGTTGAGCCATAGTAACTCTCTAAGCAGAGAAAAGACAATCTGGTAACGGCAATTTCTGCAATAATTTCTACAACAAAAGGATGTAGTCGAGTGCATATTCAAGAAAATTCCAGTATAAGGCACATTTTTGAATTAAACTGAAAACAAGTAACTGCCCCATTTTGCTTTTTCAGCTCAAGTCTTTAATTTGAGTTGGATATTATTTCTTCATAGAAAACGGTATGGCTTAATATGATATCTATGCTAAAGTGTATTGCTATAATGGACAAAAAGAGACTCTTACACATAGAACTGCATGAGAAGCTTAAAAAGCAAAACTATTTTATCCATTATGTATTTTAAGATTTGAGTAATTTATTTGTATGCTTTAAAATTAGAAAACATAACTACATCACCTACAGAACCAACTTTTGAAAAACATTAAAATATTCTGTGTTCATCCAGAAATGAATCCATCTCCTACATTTCTGCAGAAGATGAAAATTTCTTTATCAGTATCTTATAATGATTATAATCCTCTAAATTACCAGTAAATTCTATGTTAATCGAAGCTTCTACTATAATAGCAGATAAATTGAATAAATAAATTGCTATTATATGCAAATAATAACTAAATTTTGGTAAAATTACAACAGTAAATGCAACTAATTACTTTCCTATCCTATATCTAATCAGCTGTAACCAACAGTATCACTTAAAATTTAATCTAGTAAATAAAACCAATTCATTTAATTCTTTGGGAGAAGCTCAGTTTTATACTTTTTTAGACTTTATTGTCACATATGAAACAATAAGAAATAATGGAGGAAAACACAGAAAATAGCCAATTGCAATAGTGCAATTATCTTAGAAAAAAAAACAGTTGGCAGTACTGGCAAGTCTGAAGAAGGAGATAAGCATAGCTAGAGCTGAATAGCTGTGAAGCTCTTACCTACTTTATTATTTGTGAATTCAGTAAAAACAACAATAGTTTTCCATTACCTTATTCTTGGAAATTCTTATCCCTTCCTTTTCTCCTTAACTGCCCCTTCAAACTAGCAAACATTTCATTTTACTAATCAATTTCTTAGCAACTCCACGTTTTTCCTTTCTAGTACTCCAGGAGATTAGGAAATTATATTAGTTGCACTGTTAATTGATAAAATAAGTAGACTAATAACAGTTTAAATAAAAGGATGCTTTTCAAGCGTATTAATTTCATTAAAAAAACACTTTTATGAAGCTCCTCAGTTTAAATCTAATTAAGAATTTCAACAACTCATGCTTTTCTACCTAATAGTTCACAAACATTCTCATAATATTGTTGCTCACCTTGGCAATCCCAAAATATATCTTTATTTATTTGGATGTAATCTTTTCCTTCAAAGCATTTCTTTGGCATATATTAAGACTGCATCCCTGAATGGGCTCAGTCACTCTTTGTATTATATTACACTTAGAACATCTCATCTGACATCACTTTCCCATGCTCTAGTTGCCTTCACACATCATCATGACAACTAACATTTTGTACTTTGGTGTTAAGACACTATTTTATAAATGAAAACATATTTCAAAGTCTAAAGGGCGTGAGGGAAAAATAACTCTTTTCCAAAAATCAGCATTATACAACTAAGAAGAATTATAACTGTAGGAATATGCAATTAAGTAACATGTATAAATTTCATTGACATAGGGCTAATTCTTGTTTCCACAGGTGTTATTTAGCACATTCCCTGAAAGTATTCATCAGAGTTTCACACAAACTCTATATTTCAGATACCATAAAAGATTGCACCTTGTAAAAGTTCAAAGGAAAAACAAGAAGCTAGTTACCTTGTGTCTGTTTGAGCAGAAGAGAGAAAGCAGGTTCCTTACGGAGGTACTTGGCTTGGGCAGAATCAGTGAGCTGACGACTGGATTGCTCCTGAACTACAGAGGAAAGAGAAAGAACACTCAGGGAAAATCACCTAGAGGTTGAAATCGACTGAACAACTTTTTACAGAAAATGAACTTCTTAGAAGGATGTTTTTCAAAAAATACCTTCAAATGGGTGCTGATAGGGTTGGGTTTTTTTTGTTGTTGTTTTGTTTCTCTTATTTTTCTTACTGTGCTGAAGAAAAACCATTAAAAAAAGAAAGACTGAATCTTTTCAGTTAAATAACAGCAGAGTCACAAAAAATCTATTTACTAGATACCAAAAATAAAATAGTTGGAAAAAACATAATATTATGAAATGTGTAAAAGAAATCTTGGAAACAGGATGTCAGAACCAGCGCTACTGTAACAGTGGCAGATAATAATAACTACTGCTTTCCTGATGACAAGTTATTCAATCAACCAACAGATTATTTCATGAAGACCGAGGATTTGGATTATTCTGATGGTTTTCACTGCTTAATATCAATGTTGTAGATAAATGGAAAGTGAGACATGAGAAAGTGGTGGGAAAGTTTATCATTATGTAAAACGGTTTTGGTGCTGTCCAAGCAGCCAAAGGTCTCTAGCTAGAAGATTCAACAATCAGATTGTAGGATATATCTTGTAGGAAATATGTGTAGCAGTCGACTCCAAGAACCTGAGCCCAACAGATAGATCACTGCTGATTAATATGTCATATTAAAGGGCAGTAGCACTGAATGATGAACTGCTGAGAATAAGATAGGATACATATGCATGCATCAGACAGTTTGGGAAAGATTGCCATGTGGGGTTAGAGAACAAAATTAAATTCAGTTGGAGGGACAGAAAAATGAACTAAGAGGTCGAGTAAGGTGAGAAAAAGCTCTCCTGGAAACACCAACCTTTCTGCCCCTTTTGAGGGGGCAGAAACAGTGTCAGAATTCTTTCACCTCAGGAACAATTTTCAGGATTTGGAAACTAAATTAGTGTAAAAGGTTTTAAATGAAATTTGCAATCTACAGGGGACTATTTAAAGATTAAGGAGACCTTTTACAAATATCAGAAGCTGAGTGCATAAGTCTACATCCTACCTTAGTATACCATTATGACAACTATATTTCCCAGGCTGCTGTGAAAGCTTTCCCTAGTTAGTCTGGAGGAACTCTTTTCTATTTTTCCTCCATGATGGAAGAACACCCTGAATACTGTATACTTATCTTATTGGAAGGGTTTTGAAGAGATTAGTATATATGTAATTTATTTATTTAGCAAAAAATATATATTTTGACAGACCTATCCAACAAATTGCTATTTTTTTTCTGTAAATTCCACTATATAAAATTAAAATGCTTCATGTTATGCTTCACAATGCTTCAAAAATGCATTTATCAGACAGGAAGCATACATAAAAATTGCGCTTTATCTTCTTCCTTGCTGGCTAAAATATGGTTGCAATTATGACAAAATCAACACAAAGTAATCTCATCAATTTTATTCTAAATTGATTATCCCCATTCAAAATTGATTAAAAAATAGTAATATCTTCACTTTCCCATTGCTTCCACATTGTCTAATGTAACTGCCCTGATATTTATGTCCAACATTTTGGCTGAAGGAAATATAACTGCTAGTAGCAGTAGCAAACTTAGTTCAATTAAATAACTTAATAAAGCTGCAGAAAGCAGTTTCTTAAACAGTTCATTACACTTTTTTAAGCAAGTAGCAATCTCAGCCTGGAAATCTCAGGACAGAAATGAGATGGTTGGGCTACTAGCATGCAACCCTATCTTGGAATTACAGTAAGTTTTAACAATCCTTAACATGAACCACCTATTTAATGTGACTGTGGGTGAACCATTATCAAAAGCCATTTCAAATACTGATGCAAATGTCTGTTTTGATAATGCAGATAACACTGGATTCTAGAGAAGAACCAATTAACCTCCTTTACCCAATTTCTAACTTTCATCTTTTATTTGTCCATAGCTTTCAGTCATTGAGGTAAATATTCTGTAAAAAAAAATCAGTAGCACTTTTTTTCCTGAAAGATGGAAATACATTTGGTTCACTGAACACATTAATTTAATTATCCATGTCAAAGAAAGTAAAGCATTCCAGGTACTAACTAACTACTAATATTTACAGACAACTCTTACACAGGTGCACTCTGTGGTCAGACCTACACCGAGGATTTGGTATTATCAATTACATATCTGTTCAGCTATATCCATAAAGCCTTATTAGAAGAATCACACAGTGGGGTTTACACAAGAACAACATTCAACTTAAAATAGCTGACAAATGGCCGCTACATGACCTGTAGTAAGAATTGGCATACTCTGATCTTTGGCTCAAATTGGGAAAAAATTCTCATGTGTCAGATAAATATTGCTCCCAGGAGCATTGCCACAGATACATATATAAATCCCGGATTAAAACAAAAACAATAACAGAAAAGCATTGTTATTAAATTCCATAAGAAAATTCATTAGGTTTTAGGAGGCCCGAGGTTTCATCACTTCCTCATAAATTATCAGGTGGTGTGTGGTTTTACTTATTCCATACTTACTCAAGACGAAACATTGTTCAAGTTACAATATGATTCAAAATACACATGAAGAAGCATTTCTTAGGAGTAATGCTCTTGGGTTTCAGAAAGCTTCAGAAATGCAAGTGGTAACATCAGGAACGGCACAGCCATGATGTTTCCCAATTAATTCTGTTTTCTATTCTCAATTTCTATTTTAATTCTGTATTACTTTAATTCACATATAGTGCAGAAACTGCCTATGGAATGTTACTTGAAAGTAAGAAACAGCTGACTTTTATTAAATCTTTAGAGAATTAAGAAACTTCTACAAATGTTGTTGCATTCCAGGAGCATGCTTCTGTGCTAAAATAATGTTTTCTTTTCATTATTAAACTTAAGTTTCAAGTTCTGTTTTGAGACGGATTCAAAAATTGAATTACTCACTAACATTATGATCATTTTCTATTCTCTGGATTGTTTTTGAGAAAAAAAAAATGCATATATATTTGGAATTATTAGCCTGTTACTCTCCCTTTGAGGACTAAGTTAAGACTGACTTATATCTCAGACTAAAATGCAGAAGTAAATCACATAGTAGGTTGCTGCAGTCATCTCTGAAGTGATAATTCCATCATTCCTACTTAGATCATGCTTCCCCAAGTGTGTAATTCCTCTGCTACAAGAAATCCAAGGACAAAGATAGATACCTCATGCCAAAACACATAAATAAAGTGTAAAGCATCACTACATGAGTAGGAGGATCTTTGTAAATAAGAGTCTTCAATGATCTTGAAATATTATGTTCAGTTTCAGACATCTCATTAACAAACGGATATAAGCAAAATTATATAAAAATACCATAAGATCTAACAAAAGACCGACTTCATGCATTTCTTGGTAGGAAAGGTGTATTCACAGCAATCAAAATCACATAATGGCTGAGGTTGGAAGGGACCTTCAGAGATCATCTAGTCCAATCCCCCTGCTCTAGCAAGGACACCTAGAGCACGTGGCACAGGGTGGCATCCAGGCAGATTGGGAAGATTTCCAGGAAAGAAGATCCCACAGCCTCTCTGGGCAGCCTGTTCCAGGGCTCTGTCACCCTCACAGGAAAGAAGTTCTTCCTCACATGGAGATGGAACTTCCTGTGTTTTAATTCATACCCATTACCTCTTGTCCTGTCACTGGCCACCATGGCAAAGAGTGTTTACATTCTCCCCGCAGATATTTCTCCTCTCGATCTTCTCCAGGCTAAACAGGCCCAGCTCGCTTAGTCTTTCTTCATACGCCAAATGCTCCACTCCCATCTTTGCCGCTCCACACTGCCCCCTCTCTAGAAGCTCCATGTCCCCCTTGTACTGGGGAGCCCAGAACTGCACCCAATACTCCAGGCGCAGCCTCACCTGAGCTGAGCAGAGGGGCAGGATCCCCTCCCTCGACCTGCTGGCAACGCTCCTCCTCATGCAGGCCAGGATCCCATTGGCCTTCTTGGCCACGAGGGCACACTGCTGACCCATAGCTAACCTGTTGTCAACCAGGACTCCCAAACCCCTATCCACAGAGCTGCTTTCCAGCAGGTCAACCCCCTAATCTGTCCTGGTGTCTGAGGTTATTCCTCCCAAGCTGCAGGGCAACTCCCTGCACTTGCCTTTGCTGAACCTCATGCGATTCCTCTCTGCTCAACCCTGCAACCTGTCTAGGTCTCTCTGAATGGCAGCACAGCCCCCGGGAGTGTCGGCCACTTCACCCATTGCTGAAGTATGAAGTTCATGGGAATAAAAAAGGAGATTTTTGGTCAAATGTGCTGTCTTTAGTTTACAGTAGGCAGAAATGGCTGGCACAATGGGATCCTTAAAAGTGCATCAGAATATTAGCATTGCAGTGATTTGCTTACTATTTAGGATAAAGAAAATAAATAGCTGAAAATCTAGTATGTTACATCTTCCAAAAGGAAATAGTGGTACATAACAAAGCATAGGTGAAATGGATTTACTTATAATTTTTAACAGTTTTTAATAAAATGCAGTTTTTTGGAGACATATGGAACCAGGTCTAAAAAAGGAAAAAAAAGAAGGGTAATAGGAGCAATGTATTCATTTTACTATTATTTTCTAACCTGACTGATTAGTCTGTGGGATGGCAAATTCATTCTTAATGTTGAAAAAAAAATGTTTAATCAGCTGAACAGCAGGCAAACATATCTGTATGGTACCTACAATATTTGAGTTAGTATATTAAAATATTATTTGCTTCCTCTTCAGGTAAATGAAGTCTTGGTAACATTAAAGTTCAACTAAATTTATATACCATTAAGGAAATTATTTTTCAGGACATGTAAGAACTGGAAATACTACACTGAATGGCTGCATTTATGAAATTGCTTCTAAGACTAGACTTCTCTTCCTCTGAAAAGAATGAAATTAGAATTATAGTAAATATTTCTAGAGAGAGGAAACAACAGCACGTACAACCAATTCTAAAGACAACTTGAGTACGTAGCTATCTTACTGTGATTACAAACAAGCAAACATTATTTATAGATCACCAGTGACAACTAAATTAGAAAATTAACATTATAAATTAAACAGATTAACAAATTCAGAATACATTTTACAAGACAAGTGTGGCCTTAGTTATATAAAGACCACAGTAAAAAAAAAATATTTCTCAGAGAAAACATTTAGTAATTTCACTGCAGATCACAGAATATTAGATCATCATCATGTCAGGTCTACTAATGTATAAGGAAAAAAATGAAGACTGGAAACTTCTGATGCATAAAAGCCAATATTAGTCTTTCATTGTCTAAGCCAGTTGCCTGTGTGCTGTCTCTATTATTGAAAATCTCCCTAGGACAAGTTAATGTTCTGTAGTCAAAAAGACAACTTTGTTTTCATTAAAATATTTAAACTAGGCAGTTTCTGCAAATTTAAGATAGTCTCTCAGTATGTTACATTTTAATAGTTTTTAGTATCCACATTAAAGCTTTATAAATCATTTTTCTTAGGATTGCATATTGTGGAGAGGTTCGGTCGTTCTTTCATTTCCTTTTTTTTTTTTGTTGTTGTTCTTATATAGCATTAGATTAGCATTTTTATAAATAGTACATATTAGTACTAGAATATTAAGCTATGCTATGTGGCAGTGGATTTATGCTCAAAAAGTCAAGCAGTTTGCTTCTCATAATTGCTCCAGTTGCTATACAAATTAGAATACCAATTTACATTTTACACTAGGAAACCATGCTGCCCTCTATGAAGTGCAATGAGAAACTTCATGTCACATATGTAATGCACCCCTCCACACTTCATGAAACGCTGTAATCAATTAATTCCTGGTCAGGTAAGGCTGGCTGCACAGCTGGCAGCTATCCTTTGAGACTGATGGTCCAGCCAAGTTTCCAACCCAGGCAACAGTCTGTTATCAAGCCCATGCTGCCTTAGCTTCCAACTGTAATATGACAATTAGCAGTGACGAAAGCCTTACTAAATCATGGTATATTACATCCACTTCACCCCCATGATCTGCTTAACCAGTAGAAGGCAGTCAGGTTAGTCAATCACGATATGTCCTCAGTGAATCCATGTGACTGCTTCTAATTAACTTGACCCTCATGTGCTCGGAAATTGACTGCAAGAGGATGTGCTCCAGGATCCTACCAGTAATTGAGGGGAGACCCGTCCTACTGCTCCATATATCTTGTTTCTAGCATTTTTAAATTAAGGGAATAATCCAGCTCTTTTTCAATCATCAGGGACATCACCTATCACCATGGATTTTCAGAGGACAGACCACAGCCTCACGATCACATTGGTCAATTCTAAGGAGCTCACAGCTCCCACATGAGCTGCCCTTTGAAACCATATCAGAATATGCTGGTTTGGAAGTACGTTTTGCCTGAGATTAGGGAAAAAAACAAACAAACAAAAAGACCATGTTGAGAACTTGATTCTTTTTTGCATTGTCTGCCACTAGTTGATACCCCCCATCCAACACCCATATTTTCCCTGAACTTCCTTATGCCACTGGTGTAGCTGTGGAACCTCTCCTTGTGGTCCTGTATAACCTCTGCTAGTCTTAGCTCCAGGTGGGCTTTGGTCTTCCTGATTTTCTACTAAGTATTCTCTCAGTGCCTTTATATTCCTCTTTTGTTACCTCTCCATACTTCCACCTCTTCGATGTGTGCATTATTTCTACTGCAAATAACAGGCCACAAGGCTTTCTATTAACTCAATAATGTGATGGTTCAGGAGTTGACACACCTCATTTAGAAATGGCTTGAGCTTGTTTTAGCTGTAACGATAAACTGCCCAACTGTCCAATTGCTAGCTGTTGCCTACTTGGTTTTTAGCTTCAGCTTAGTTTTGTGCAATTTGTGGCTTTACCAGAAAGAAATTATGCCACATACAACAAAGACCTAACAAAATTAAGGGGCCACTGTGGAAATAAACATGGGCACCAATAACAAAGCGAATGTAGCAACAAAGCTTTTGGAAACATATAAAAAACAAGCTCAAGCAGATGCAGACTGAAAATGAAGGAACTAGCATCATCATTTCTCTTCCAGGGAATAAACTGTGATGCTGATTATTAGTTGCCAGGGTCTTGAATGCTCCAATAGACTAAATACTGACCAGGCAATAAACATCGTTCTCTGAAATTCTCTGCAAACTCTTCCTCTGCTCCCAGGGGTTTAGCTGCCTCTGTTCAAGATCAGCTCTGACCAAGTGCAGCTGTGTAATCTTTGACCAGATTTCTGCAGAAACAGCTAACCTATGAATGAAAAACCTCTACTGGAGTACAGGCACGGGCATTGCACTGAAGCTCTGGTCCTTGCCTGAGCTATGTCATAGGTATGCTGTGTCTGGTGTGTTCCCTGGCAAGCCTAGCTGCTGAGAAACTAAGTGGTCTAGTCATTCAAGAAAAGACCTCTATTTTATGACATCTGTGAACAAAAATCCTCTCATGGCTAAGCATGGGAGATTACATTAAACTCTTCCAAAAAAATGCTCTTTACAAGAACATTCAGGGAACAGAATCCCCAGGTTCTCTCATTATGAATCACCTATACAGCTGAAAACTACAGCAGAGGTCAACAGACCAGAGTGGTTTTAGGGGGATGTAGCACAGATTTGGGAAAGGAGATAAGAAATAAATCTGAGACCAGACAGTGGACCCAGATTAAAGTGAAAAGGTACCCCCCACCCCAATTACTGCAGGCTTTAATATTGAACCCAAGTTGAGAGACTACTATATCCCCTCAAATCATTCTTCAGCCCTTGAAGCATTCCCCACATTAGACCCAACTATTCATGTCCCTGAGGACTCACAATTCCTATAACACCTTAAAAGAGGTGAAGCAATCTTTTTCTTGTTTTTGCTAAACATTAAAGCCCGAGAGTTATAGTTCAGACAGTGCTGTCGAACTCAGGGGAGGCTTGAAGTCTTTTTTCCAGCAAGAATAGAAAAAACACCAAGTCTTCACTTACTTATAAAAATAAACCATCGTCACAATATGAAATGATTTGGTATTAACCAAACTAAAGATTCCAAATCCACGATTTGTAAATCAAGAAAAACACTTTTATTGTCTGTATTTGTCCTGAAGGTTTTCCCTGAAAACCATATATAACAAAATAACATTTTTCTCCTCAGATTCTGAAACGTTTTACACATGTAGGAAACTGATCTGCATTCCACAATTGAAAATCAAATATACAGTTAGATATCTGCTGTTACAACTTAGAAACGTAGCCCAGCACAATTTATTTTGCATTACTCTTCTGTGTATTGGGTGACTTCAACACGTCTTTAAACACTCAATTTACCAGGTAACTTTAGCAATCAAACACACTCCATTTACCAGGTAACTAAAGCAATCAAACACACCAGAAGGTCTTATAGATGAACACCAACATGATAACTCAACTAATTAGTAATCTCTATAAATCACCAGCAGAGCTTCAGCTGGAAAAATGTTACAACCAGATTAGCCTTGAATTCAGTAACTATGCAGCATCCTCAAAAAATGATATATTTTTTATAGACTGCATGATTTGTTAACTATGGTTTCTATCCTAATACTCCAAAGTGACTTAAGTGGAAGCTTCAGGCAGGCTAGACAAATAAGGTCCTGAGTTCATGCATGGTATCATTCTGTCAGATGTGTGGCACTTTAGGCCAACCTGGAGAAAGACCTAGGTATGGGTTTAAAATCTGTCATTTGTTCAGCCCCACAGCTATAAACAATTTTCTCCCCTACAGAAGTTCTGAAGAAACTCAGTGGTTATGAAAACAATACCAACAGAAATACCCTGAGTCATCCCTCTGGAAAACTTGCAGTTCGTTGCCTACTGGCAATATAAATATAACCTAATCCAGGTTTATAGCAACACACTTTCTTTCCAACACTGATGAAAAGACCAATCACAAAGACATATGCTGAAGTGTATATTTTGGCTTTAATTTGACCAACAACAAAGACAAACTACTGTTGTAAGTTTAACAACCATATTAAAAAAGTCAGCACTTTTAAAATAGCTAAACTTTTCTGTTTTCTAATAGGTGGAATTCTCCTCTTCCCCTTCTAGTTTTCTAAACTCTCATTCTAGCTGATGGTCAATTTACTTTTCCCCTCCCAAGTATATATATTTTTGCCTATGCCTATGAACATGCCTATGACTATGGTACAGTCCACAGTCACAAACTAGCTGCCTGTATACATGAGACTAGAATGTCATCCTAGTTGTTGTGCTGTGTAAAGGTTTGTGTCATTTCTCAGTTCCCCCAGAAGAGTCTCTGGCGCTTTCCAGGGTCAGTGTGAAAGATGCACAATGTCCCCGTTGTCAATATGTGGAGTTCAGCAAGTGTAACCATAACTACTCAACTCATGTCCAAGGCAGTTATGTTTCTCCAAAAATAAAATACTGTACCTGCTAGTTCCACATCTACCAGTACATTTTCAGGAGCTGGATTTCTGAAGAATATGATGACAGAAGAATGCTGATCAATGCATGTACTGATGCTAGTTGGTTCCATCAGCTGAGGAAGAAGACCAGTTCCAGAAACGTAAAATAGCCACTCCTTCAGCTGTAGATAAAAAATGCTGTCATTATATATTATCTCACAAGTCACATTGGTGCATTTTAGGACAAATTACTTTCTTCCATCTTTCTAGTGTTCTCTATTTTCTGTAGTACATGAAGTGCTGTTTAACACTTCCTTTCTTTCTTCTTCCCTCAAGCTATTATGTTACTCATATTGCTATCTAGGAACCAACAGCCTCAAAGTGTCAGGCTTTCTATACGGGAGTTAGGGAGTTATTCCTCTTTGCAATTAACTTTTGTGTACTCAGAGCAGCTGTGTAGCTATTCAGGGCTGCCAGTGCAGTGACTGAACAGATGTGGGTGACAGCAAGAGGGCTATTGAGAGCACATATATTAAAACCTGCAAACAAATGAGGTGAGGAGAAGCCTTCTTCAGAAGACCAAGGCAAATAATTCATTGAGGGGAAAGCAATAAAATCACCAAAAAGCTAAATTATTACTCCAGGTAAGAAAGGACTTCAAATATAAAAATATATACAGAAGAAGGAAAAACACAGGAAAGAACTAGTTGATCTATAGTATCATCACATTGGAGGATTGGGGGAAAGCGACAGAGAATGAGAGAGAGAGAGAGAGAAAGAGAGAGAGAAAGGTAATAAAGCTAAAGCTAAATGCATTAACGTTTATTTTTTTTTTACCATGACAGCAGAGAGTTGCCTATCCCAAATTTAATCTTTTAAGTTATTTTTAAAAGTGGTATTAACAATGCCACTCATTATGGAAGTTTTAAGATGAATAAGCAGCAAAAGTAAACAGAAAATGTCAAGGTACCACTACTATTTTAAAGAAAATGTTTAATGATACATACATTCACATTGCTGGCTTTAAATTAAATAATAATAATAATAAACATACAGACTAAAACTTGAGGCTCATTATGAACTGCTCAAAATGACCCACTGCTTGGCTTTTTTTTGCACTATCACACAAAACATATGCACCATAAAGAGAATAGAAATTAATAAATAAAAATTGAAATGCTATTGCCATTATCTGCAATAGTGCAGATTTAATTCTAAGTAACCTGCCAGCAAAAAGTAAGGCAGTCTGTAACAGAGATAGTTCAAAATCTAACAACAAATCCAGAAATACTTGCCTCTTTATCATCATTTTATAAAGACACATGCAATGCAACACACAAAAAAAAGACATTTTAATCTTGCTAAAGGTAATCTGTTGGTAAAAGTCAGCCAGGGCTACAGGATTTTAATAGAATCTTAGAAAGAAGGAAGAAATGTTTCCATACTAATGCAGCAACCACCCAATGCTAAAAGTCACAACATAAAAATAGAGCCTATGCTTTGTTTAGACAGCAATATAAATCTCCTTAACTGTGGGGAGCTCTCCATTATTCAAGCTAACAAGAATTAAAAAGCATTTCCCTCTATAAATTACATTTTATTTGGTTATATTTGACTTGAAAGTAACATATATCCAGTTCATGGTACTGATCCATGAGCAGGAAGCTAGCATGGTACATTACTCAGACTGACTGCAAGCCACGCACTGCTGCTACGCAAGGCACAGGACTAACCTCTTCAATGAAGCACCTTTGCCATCATGGCCACCTAGGCACTGCCCAGCACGCTGTAGCATTTGTGCACCTGGCTCATGGCCCTCCTTGCTACATCTGCCTCAAGTAATTCAATATATACAAAAGGTTGAGTGCACTGTCCAGGCTCCTTTTAAGGAACTGGTACACAGGAGTATTTCTGGCTAAACTGTACATATCAAGCTCGAGCTTTGTTGCTGAAGGCTGAAGTTCATGTTCTGCAAATGAAAAAGGCTGTGTTTTTCTACTGATTTCTTTATGGTTAGCAAGTAGGGACATTTGGAGTCCCATTGCTTCAAGTGCTGAGCATCTTCAAAAAAATCCACTCTGACATTCTGTCAAAGTGAGCAATTAGAAAAAAGGATTCAAATAAAATTAGAGGCCAGTTTGGAAAATAAAACAATAGAAACAATAAATTCTATAGAAAATATTACGAGATACAATCTAAGACTCAGCTTCCTTCCTGTATTACTTGTTACTGTTAAGCTCACTCCATTATACAGGGATGCTATGGATATGATAGGAGAATAAGGTAACAGAAACATTGTAGAACTCTGGATCTGGGTTATGTTCCAGCTGACATTTCAGTTGTGCTGTCCCAACAGAGTTAATTTCAGATTTCACAAACTATAGTAAAGTGATTAGCGCTAAACTTGGATCCTGCTTGTGAAGAGTTCTTCCTGCAGCTTCAAAACAGAAACAAATGAAGCAGGTTACAGCACAGAGCATTTTCTCCCAATTCATAAAAGAGGCACAATCAGAAACAGTTAGGACTTATCCTGCAATATTATCATTAACTGATTTTAGATTAGTCAGTTACTCAGCTATCAAACGGTCTAAAGTACCAGTTCAGATACATATAATCAGAAAAATCATGGGAGAGAAATCAATGATTTTTTTTTTTTAGGTTAAAAGTTGATTGAGGGTTCCACCGCTGACAGGAAACACCCTCTAAGTCTTCATCGAAAAGGGCCGTTATGCTATGTCTGTGCAAATGACTCACTGTCAGTTATCAGTGTAACAGCTAGCACATTGAAATAGTCTGGGATGAATCTGGCAAGTATCACAGCCGTGAAAATAAATGGAAATTTCCAAAACACAAAAGATCCAGGCATAAAAAGGGGCATTGAAAAATTATAAAAATTATATAAATACATTGAAAAGATTCAGGAGATCTGGACAAAGCAACAGGAAGGATGAGCTTGTGACTAACGTTCATTACAGATGAAAAACTGGAGATCTGTCATCGCTTGAGAAGAGATGCACTGAATGACAAAATTCAGATGGCAAGGCTCAATTTGCTCCTGAAAGCCTTACATGAATTATTTAGTTGTTTTATTGGTCCTGGTTTTGATGAAGAATTATTTCTTTAATTTATAGATATGACTTCTGTTTACTATTAGGATTCAGACAAGACAATGGCAATGATTCCTGAACTAGTCTTGGACATGTATTATTCAAATCAGAACTGCTGGCTCCCAGTGCTTATCCTTAATAAATATTAAAGAGAAGGGATTCTGAAAAAAACATGTCATGCTAACACTGCCTAGAAATAATCTGTCTGTTAGACATACCTTATCAGAAAAAAAATGTGACATCACTTCCTTAAATAATTCTTTTTCATCATATAAAAGAATATTTGCTTTGGTAGTATTAATTAGAATGTTACTGAAATAGTTTTTAGCACTACAGTATTAATTCTCCAGTCAGCAGTCCATTAGGTTATCTGACAGTCCAACAAGAATGAAGAGAGGAAACTGCATAGAAATAGAATACCTTCTTCAACTAGAGGTCATGTAATGGAATAATGACATGTACACCATATTATCAATTTTTCTTTTTGGGCCTACTTGCAGTTTTTAGTCAGCTAGCAGGTCTTGTTGATGACTCAGCCTTCTTTATTTAGTTATCTTATTAAAAATAGGAAAAATTATAAAAAGTCAAAATGCTAAAATGCTCAAACTAAAAATACCTAAATACTTAAATTCAATACCTAAATTAATAAACATTAATTACTTGTCCCAGCTCCTAGTCAATACTATTTTAATAACATAACTGAAAAAGTATATGCAAGCTGAAGTTAAAATATTACAACTTATGAACATCGTTGCATTTGCTCTTTCTTTATGGATCCAGCAAATAAATTTTAACTTGTCTTTCAGACCGTCAGTCTTTCTTACACTCCAGTCAAAAATATTATCTAAACTGAATTCTAAGTGTGTTGGACAGAAAATACAGTACCATACCTCTGGACATTTGAAGATTATAGATGCCTTATGTTTGCCTCTTCCAAGTGCAGACGGACAGAATTTCACAGGTACTTTTGTTCTGGAATGAGGAGTGACAATCAGCTGTACAAATACAAAAGCAAAGCAGAGAGAAGATAGGATCAATTTTTTTTGAGACAGTTTCTTTTTTTCTGCTTGTATTGATGGTGTTGACATTTATGTGACTAATGTGTTCCACCAGACGCATTCTCTACTCGCAGCATGCATGGGCCACCAAAGCAGCAAAGCTATTGCAATAAGCAGTCTCAGTGCCAGTCACAGCACATCCTTTCCCCAGAAATGACTGAGCTAGTTTTTCTCCAAGGAGATGGGTAAAGGCTCTCCCAAATAGCACTGGAACAAGGCATTTGTGTCTGATCATACTGATGATACCAAAAGGTTATTATGTTCACCTCAACAGAAGTATACAGGCTTACAAGGGAGCGAGATGATAGGTTTTAATAAATGGGTGTTTATTTCTCCTTCTGTTTACCTTTCCACAAACTAACACTGTAAACGAGGTTGCCAGAATGTTCCCTTCCTCTGAACTACGCTGCTTGAGTCATAGCTGCCCAGGGAAGAGCACAGTAGCTGACTACACTGGGGTCATGAAGAAGCAGATGAGCAGTGAAAGAGCAGACTTCTGAATAATACAAATACCTGCGAATAAACTGAATAATCAACTAGAATCACTGAATTCACAGTTGTTGTTTTAATAAATAATAGGCTTTGAATATCATATATATGTCTACACAATGCTTCCATGTGCAAAGATATGAATCAAACTGATTAGAATTACAGGCAATCCCACTGCATTTTATAAAATGATACGTATATCACAACCAATGGCACTGACAACTCCCTTTACAAAGGCAACGTCAGTCCTGGAAGAACGGGCTGCCAACAGGCAGGGAAGGAGGGTTACTGCAGAACGCGCCGCTCCGCAGCGCAGCGGCAGCCTCCTCCTCGCTGGGTTTGGCAGCTGGTGCTCAAGGACGGCTCCGACACAGGCTGAGCGCAGAGCTCCCCAAGACCAGGCCTAACCGGTGGGGCTGCCCCTTGGCAGACAGAGCCGGGATGCCGGCCAAGGACTGGGACCACCTTGGGGCTTGACCACGCTGCCGCCTCACCTTCACATCATCGTCTTGCACGTCATGTGGGTGAGTGACAACTTGAAAGCACATTTGCCACCAGCAGGCAAGTGACAGCACCCCATTCCTGTCACCTTTCCAAGTCCTCCACTGCCCAGAATAACCTCCACTACCTTGGCCTAAGGAAAGTTACCTCCCACACACCATCCTCATTCCTGTCTGGGAAGGGATGGGAATACAGAGTTCATTTAGCTGCTCATCATCTGAAAACAAACAAACAAACAAAAAATCCAAAAAGCCTAAATATCTCATTTCCCCTAGCGAGTTACTGTGCATGTCCAATGTCCAGAGGCCCTTTTTAAAAAACTGACCTTTGTAGTTTCACTTGGATCCTTGTTCCTCTCCACCCTGTACCATCCAACCAGCTTTGCAGAACACTTACCAAGCACAGACTTAGAAACAGGAAGAAAAAAAACCTCTAATGAGCATGCCCCTCAATGTTTTTGAAGGAAATGGAAAAGCAAGGTAACAGCACACTCTCTCACTCATTTGAAAAAATAACTCTCTCATAAAGGTGAAAACAGACTGGAATTCCATTTTCAATAAGCATTAGCTAATACATTATCATTGCACAAAAAATGCACCACCACAATGAATCCAAAAAATACATGCTATGGAGTCATGATAACCCACCCAAGTGCCTGCTCTCAAAGCCTAAAAGGCTTTTATTTTTGACATTACAGACCTTTTTTTAAGAAAATGATATTATATTGCGCCGTATGACGTTCTACTGTAGCCAAAAATTAATTTGATTTGAAATAGGGGAAGGGAAGGGAAGGGAAGGGAAGGGAAGGGAAGGGAAGGGAAGGGAAGGGAAGGGAAGGGGGAAGGAACTAACTTTCTACTGAAAACTAAACAGCTTTAAAAATATGAGGAAATAACTCTAACAACACATTTAAACAAGGCCATACATTGTGACAGCCATTCAGTAAAATACACAGAAGTCAACCCTTCCCCTGCCTTTCATATTGTTTACACAAACAAGTGTCCTCTAAGATACACATATCAAAGGCAACCAGTAGCTTCTTAACATAAATCCAATAAAGTAAGGAAATTTATCATTAAAACCCAGCTTATTCTCTACTCCACATGAAACAATACACTCAGCCATGAGCGAACTATTACAGTTTGCACACAGTGACTTTGAGCTGCACTCTCTTCTGACAACCTTTTTTTATCAAGTTGTTTTTCCTCAATAAAAACTGTCTTTCAAAGCTGATTAGGATGAAAGACAATATTTTCAAGAGCTTTCTGAAAAGTCTGGTTACAAGCTGGGAGAGTCATAACAAGCTGAAGATAAAGTGAGCACATGTTTCTTCTTAGTTATGTTCCCCATATGTAAGTCACATCATAAGTATAGGTGAATAAATATAACGTACATACCTATAAAATATCAGTGTGTTTATTTATATATTAAGAGGGAAAGAAAGAAGCTGGAGAACACAGTAGTACTGATGATTGAGAATATTCGTCTATTAAACGCTTGACATGAACCCTGCTCTATTAGACAGCTCAGGTTAGGAAAAAAACAGAAGTCCCAATTTCCAACCTGTCCTCCAGGAACTGGTAACTCTCAACAATCTCATCAAAACCAACTGAAAAATTTTGCAGCAAATCTACAATAGTTCACTCCCATGGCAACATTTAGAGAATTCTGCAAAATTTTAAAAGATTTATTAGTTAACATGTACAATATAATGTTGACGAAAAGGGAAACAAAATGTAGGTGTAGCTCATTTGAAGAAAAATTAAAGATATAAAAATCCAAATCACATCAAAAAGAATCCTTAATTAATTTTCCTTGATAACTCTCATAACGTTTTTGAAAGAAAATCAAGATGCCATATCTCATTGTAAGCTGTCTTACGCTGTAATTACAAAGTTGCTAACAAGATGCATCTCATTTTCTCACTTTCATTAGTCTACGAAGAACTTGAATGGAAATGTTTCTTATTTACATGAAGCTCACAAGAGAATAAAATCCTTCAAATTACACTTAAAGCACCCCAAATTTTGGGAATAGTTGAGAGTTATTCTTCTGAACCTCAGGACTGCCCATTACTAATGATGTCACTATTTGAAATTTAATAGAAGTCGAAAAAAATAATCCCCTGTCATATTTCAGAAATTGGAAAAATAAATGCATACAGTGGCTGTTAAAAATATGGTATTCAATTTTGTGTAAATTCTGTAATATTATTCCAATTTTGCTTACACTGTAGGCCATTCATCTCTAGGAAGAATATTTTTTTTCCTTACATCTCTCTTGTATCTGATTCATCTAACATAGTTAAGTAAGTGACTCATAATATAAATTAATGATAGCCTGATTCAAAACCAAATATTTTTAATAGTTCCACATCTGAGATGACATAATAATAAATATGTTGAATTACATGACATATTTAAACATACTGATTTAGAATATTTGTAATTTTAAAATGACTCTATTAATTCTCTTCCATTACCCATCCTTAACAGGGAAATTCCTTCTTTGATTTACTGTTGTAACCATTTACTTGTTATTGTTGCATTTAACTGATCATTCATCTGAGAATCCCTCAAATTAGCTCAGCCTCATATTTTTTCTGTAGACAAGAAAACACCTTTCCTTTAGCTAGAGAAGGAAACATGCATAATTAAAGCAGGAAATTTCTTCACCATATCACAGAAAGGCTGAAGCAAAATCAGAAGTCAAATGATGTGGACAGTATAATATATTTATACATGAATGAAAACTGCTATCATGGTTCATGAGAAAACAAAACAAAAAAAAACAGTCATCTATTGGAAGTTTAATGTAGTGCTGTATGTAAGGATTCAACCTAAGATGCAACATAGCCTGAGCAAAAAGCAAGTATTTACACCCCACTCCCTGCCTGTGGGAAAGAGATCAAATCAGTTTTCCAAAGATAAGTCCACAAAGGGAGAAAATTAGTTGAAAAGGGGATAGATACACACAGAGGCTGTATTTCCATACAATGACATAAATATCTGACAGTTTTCTATAGCAAATGCCATCCAAAAGCTTTATTTTGCCTTTAATTGGAAGTGAGAACTATTGTAATTCAGAGAATATTTCAGAATTCAATGCCGAAATGATACTTAGGACAGAATGTTCTATTAGAAAGAAAGAAACAAAATTGCTGAAGATAGTGTTTAACGTGTCTTTTTCTAAACAATGAAATGCAGTTATGTTATGTGTGAATCTCTAGTAACAAATTAGGAAAACTGAAAGGAAAAGAGATCTACAAAAGTCAAAGTTGCAATAAAAAACTCTAATTCAATTCTGTGCCAATGACCTAAACGTAATAGGTATAAACCTCTCAGACAATCAATATATTTTACCTACTGTATTTTTTAGTTCCTTCTTCAAATATCAATTGACAAAATGACTAGTAATAGCACTTGCAATTTTTAGTGAAATGTATGAAGATATACTAATATGCCTAAAAGATGCAAACATCTCATATTTTATATTTTAAGTCTGATATAATGCTAAGTATGATCTTCGTTGGGCACTAGTATACTTCACTATTTAGTTTCTGAAAGCCAGAAATGAACCTATAACAATCTTAACAGCCTATGTCTATTTTCACCATTCAACACACATGCTAACTTCTCAGCTCTGTTTTAAGGTCCTATTACAACATTCCTGTCCTCTCTGTCAGGAGAGGACAACATTCCCCACAATGATCCCTTTGCGCCTCTTATACCAGTTTGCACATAAAATAGCTCTGGTTGATGCATTCCCAATATCACCTGTGCTACCTTGGAAGATGCAGCTTTCCAGTAACTAGTTCTTCAGTCTGTGTAAAATTCCAGTGAAATCTGAAACTGGCTCTGTGAAAGAAACCATGTCCCTCATCCTTCCTCCGAAATATTTCATCATGATGGGTGATCCCCAGTGCAAACAGTAACTCCACATACATGGTAAACATGGCTTAACATAGCAACCAGTGGTCAAGAATGAGGTCTTAAAAATGTCAGTGAAAATGTGATCCTCTCTATACAAACCTCGACCGTTGAAATGACAAAAATGTTAGACAAGAAAATGGAAGGGTTTTTGTGACAGGAGAAAAAAGTAAAGTACATAATACTAAAAACAGGCTGAAGATTTTCTTAGTAGGAAACAGTCCCTGACAAGTTTCCTACTGGTAAAGGGAGGTAAAGATGAGTTTAGAGAATAAAATGTTTCCAGGTATTTGCTTGAAGTTTCGTTGAGACTAAATTGACAAAATCCAGGCCCTGCATGCTGGCTATAAATGCCATGTGTCGGATATTCTTATATGCCTTATCGTACATTAGCATTTTATCACCCTACCTAAATATTTACCCCGTTGATTCTTAAAATCTCTTGAAGCTTCCCATACAAATGGCTTATTTACAATACCTCCTTCTAATTCCTCCTAATAATTACAATGAACACCATAGTTCTTTTCAAAACCATTCCACAAAGTTTTCCAGGAAAAAAGAATACCTTGCTTGTTGATTTTTTGTTTTTCAAATTGAGCTATTATTATCTTTAAGCTATAAAATCTCGGAAACACTTCTCTGTATGCACTGTATACCTTTAACCATTAACATTATTTTCACTATCAAACACAAAATTTGCTTCCATGCATTTTGAAGAGAAAGCTGTCTTTTATCACTTTGTGAAGGCACACACAGATTTTTTTTCTCAGGCTACTTACAGGCCGTTGTGGATCAGTCTCAACTGAAAAATTGCTAGGATTGCTGTTAACAATTTCCAGTTCCAGAGTTTCACATGTAGGATTAAAGAGAGGTATGTATAGACGAACCCATCTGGAAAAAAATACATATAAGTATATGAAATGAGTATTAATTACAAAGCTTCTTCCATTGCAGTCTATTAGTAATCACTTATTTTCTTTTCTGAAAAATGAGTATTTTTGAAAATAAGAATTATATTTTATTGCATTTATCAATTTTCCAGTAGCATGGGCACATGTTTAATAGCATTAATTATTAATAACTGAAAATCAGCTTCATTTATACAACTGTTGCATTGCTCATTATAGCATAACAAATTGGTATTTTGCATGTGCAAATTCTATATTTCAATGGGTATTGTGGGCTGTCCTAAAGCACACCACACTATGCTCACTGTGTTAATGTGATGCCATAAATCAGCTGGCTGTGTATCTTACAGGCTTTTTCTTTGTCTTTTAATTATTGTTAATAAACACACACAAAGTGTCTTCAATAAGGAGCACAATTTTCCAAAGAGGTCAGAAGACTCCCCAAGATTCTTCTGATGAGATCAAAATATCGTTTAGCTCTGATGGAGACATATGACCATAAATCGCATTCTGGTTATAACACCAAGTGATACGCAAAAACAATTCAAGGTGAATCAGTGAAAACAGTAAACAAGTTTGAAAAATCAGATACATATATTGGTTTTGCAGTAATTTATCTACCTAATGAATATCCTCGCTAGTCAAAACTGTGGCAGGTCAACTGCCAGACCGCTCTGGGTATTTATTCTCTAGGATAAATGAGTCAGTTTATCATATCCAAATCAATAGGGGGAAAAAAATACAAAAATCAATGTTAAGAACAGAAGGCATTTCAGTCAAGTGTTATGGCTGTGACTTCATGCCCTAACCTCTTGGGTACAGGTGGGCTACTCCTGACCTACACAGTGATGCGTTGGTTTCCATGTGATTCTCCACAAATTTAAGATACAAATTTTCAACACCTGAGTGGCAGATTTTTCTCATTAACAATTTCAAAGAATTTTATCAATGAGGTCTCAAAAGCAGAAATAGTAGGAAATTTTCACAGAAAAACTCCAGATTCATTTGACAATATCCTTTCCTCCCATTTAATTACTATTTCCAGCCTTTAGTTCTTTGTCTGGCCTTCTTCACACATGCCTCTTCATTTACCAATGGAAAGTTATGTCTGAAATTTCTGTAAGCAGCCTATTTGACTACCGTAGGTTCTTCAGGTGATCAAAACCCATTAAAAGCTGCTGTCACCTCACAGAGATTGATGGCACTTTCTGCGGCAGTTATGACAGAAAAAAAAATCATATTACATATCAATAAAATCAAGGCCACTGAGAACATAATTTGACTGACTGGCACTTTCCATGATTCCCCTCCGCAGCCCTTCCATATCAGGATGGATGGATGAAGACAAAGGAGAACATCAAGCCAAAGGGCTTCTTTCTTAAGGGCATACACTAAGGAACTTAACACTAAATCTAACCTGACACAGTCAAAGTAATAGATCTGAATGCAATAAACTCCAAACATCAGGTTCATGAAGGAGGATTGAAACACAGACTGCTAGAATGTGTTCCTTGCTTCTTCCAGAATTGCTTAGAAATCAATAGTAAGGTTCATAGTTCCTGGCTCTTAAATCAGTTCCTGGCGATGTCAGGGATACTAATTCTTAAATTTTACAAATCGATTGCAAAGAATGCAGTGAGAACACAATGAATAATCAAATCTACATTTAGAAAGACATTAGATGTCATTCATACACATGACAACATTAAAGAAGAAGGTGGTAGAAGTTTTAAAGAACTAGAGGGAAGGGAGGGGAGGGGAGGAGAGGAGAGGAGAGGGGAGGGGACTTTTTTTAAATAAAAAAAAACAACTTTATCCAAGTCAATCGTGCTCTCCAAACTACAACCAACATTTCAAAAGGACTGAACATACTCATGACACATTTTTAGGGGTAAAGCCCATGTAAAATGATCCATGAAACTGCTAAAAGCAGCATCATCACGTGAGTTATGTTATACAAGACTGAAGACAAATCCTCCACACATAGCAGCAAACATTAAGATGCAAGTGCTCAGTGTGCCTTTACAGAATATGTGGCTTTATTAACAGCTGAATGTATTAAAATGCATATATTTCTATAGCATCTGTTATAGAAGACAACTGCTTTTTAACGGTCTAGCTCTAGAAAATGTTCTAATCACTTAGTGATCAGAAAAGCATTTCAAATACTTCTTACCATTTCTTATAAAATTTAATGATTGCACATGGGTAAGGATTTGGAAAATGGATAAAATTTTGGCCAGCACTTCAAGGAAAGTACCGTATGCAAATGACACATGGAAAGTTCTAATGAAAGCGTTGAAAGACTTAATTGAACAAAAAGTGGGAAACTATGACACGAAGAGTATGAGACAGATGAAGAAAAAAGAAAGAAAGAGGTATGTCAGGCTTTTTATATTGCCTCACATTATATGCATCTATATCTGTCTATGAATATATGAAAAGACTATCACTAATTTGTTTCCACATATTATTGCAGTTGTTGCTGCTATTAATAATTGAAATAAATAGTACTGGTCCATTCTTCCTCTGCTATCTGCAAAGGGTAAATACAGATGACTTAATTTACTTAAGCAGAAGAAGTGCAACAACATACAATTAATTGAAAATATTTCTCCTTTGAAAAGGTAAAATCTGAAATTATTTGAGATACTATTTTTGATAGAAAAGTGCTGGACTTAATTCTTTACAACCTACATTTTTATTTGCAGTAAAAAAAAGTATGACTTCCTGGTCTGAGGCCAGGAAGTAGTTCACATGCAGTGCATACTAGAGAAAGGGTGGAATGTCAGTCTGGATGAAAAGGTTTAAAGCTATTTGTTATACCTGTCAATGTCAGCCTGCATATTAAGAGAAAAAATATTTGAATTTTATTCCATTTTGAAGCACAGAACTTTAAAGGAAAAAAAAAAGGAAATAGTCAGTTCTACTGATTTTATCTTATTAAAACCTAATAACAAATTCATTGCCAGTTAGACTTGGTATGAACATCATATATTAGCATTAGATTAACTGAAAGCTGAAATTTCTGTAACTCATCATCTTCATTCAAAATAATTAAAAATGCATAAAATCACTGAAATAAGTTATTAAAATATATGACATAAAACAATTTTCTTATTTCATTTATCTCCTGTATCTACTAACAAAAATTTAATCAGGTATCATTTTATGTTGTATTCTCTAATAATATATTAATTGCAAGATTCACTAAGATATAAAGCTGAGAAGTGAGTGAAATTTAGCATTCAGAAAAGTAATGTATCCACAGAACCTACTACAAACAGAGATAATAGGTGGAATAGCACCACTGATTTTTTCAGGTTCTTGAAAATCTGATCCTAAAATCCTCTTTGTCATGAAAGCCAGGAATAAAATTTATACTATTTTATAGCATAGTTTTACAGGATTATATTACAGTATACTACATATATAGTATATAGCATATATACTATACTTAAGTTAAGCATGATGTGCTATGTACTTACTTTCCAAGTTCACATTCTATTTCAGGTAGAGTAGTTGGCAAAGGTTTGTCTACAATCAGCTTCAGAGCGTACCAAAACTCTCCAACCATCTCTGACAGGAATATGACACTAAAGACAGATACATAAACTCCATATGACACAGCTTTTGTACAGAGATAAAAATTCAGAGATGAGAATTCAGAAGAAAAAAAGTATTAAGTTCCATACAGTGAATCTCTAATTAACTACCAGTTTTCCCATACTCGTTCTTGTTGGTACCTGTATTCAGCTACCAAAGCTGAATAAGAAGCAAGAAAATGTTCTCTTCATCTTTCTTAACTTTTCAGCATAGAAACTATTTTTTAACAAAAATTGAACAGCATTTCCATTGTCAGGTTATGGAGTAAACTTTACTTTCATTTTAACATGACAGTATTTCCGTTCTAGTTAGTTTGAGCTCAAAAGACAAAGTAATAGAAATACCATTCACTGATTTCAAGAAGGAAAAATTTTTCATATATAGTGGTGAAAACTGAAAAATAGATGTACATGGCTATATGGGCATGGCAAATAGATACGTTTCAAAGAAATATTCAATATACTATTTTCATATAAAATTAAATCTTGCCATGCTGGAAATTGTTTGTTGGTAGGTGAGATATGCATCGTTGTAAACTCCTGTGACACTCTAACACTTTCTGTTCTCTTACAGATTTTTCTAGTTCTTGTCTGTGAATATCAAGCAGCTAATTTTTTAAAAAATATATGAAATACACTGGGCAAATCTATGCCTCACTGAAGACCTAAATTTCTAAATGAGAGGTAACTGTCTGCTTCATGACTTTATCGTTCCAGACCTTTTGCAGCACCCTCCATCCCACATGCTCCCATAGCACAGGCAATTGAGCATGGCTACAGAAAAAGCATAATAGCTTGATGTAGCTGGATGTACCTCTGTCCTGCTGTAATTGTGGTCCTTGGGAATTAGGTAGCTTTCTCCTACAGTGTATCAAAATGCATTGAAAATGTACAATGCCCTTTATGTCCTCTTTGCATATATCACTCCTGAACAGGAAGTTCCACCTCCACATGAGGAAGAACTTCTTTCCTGTGAGGATGACAGAGCACTGGAACAGGCTGCCCAGAGAGGTTGTGGAGTCTCCTTCTCTGGAGATCTTCCAACCCGCCTGGATGCCACCCTGTGCCACGTGCTCTAGGTGTCCCTGCTGGAGCAGGAGGACTGGACTAGACGATCTCTAGAGGTCCTTTCTAACCTCCGCCATTCTGTGATTCAAACCTACTCTATTTTTCTTAAAGATTAAAGGGAACCTTTGTGTTTGGATGCACTTGAAAAATACTCTATCAATCAGAAATATTTTCTGACAGGAAAAAATGAAATATGATCTCATTCTGAGCTTCAGAATGCGTTATTTCTACATCATTCCTCAAAAAAAAATATTTACTGAAGTGTTACTTCCTATAAAACTGCACTATCTGCTAGCTATACTGTGTGAGAATAGCTGCCGTTACTCCAGTCTTGGGAAAAATTCAAACAAACCGAACAAAAACTTTGAAATACATGGATTTGGAATTTGCAAATACTGCACTTCAGAACACAAGTCATCTGTTTGTCTTTCCTTATTGCCCTCCTCTCCCATTCTCCACTAATAAAAACGAAAGCTGCCAATCTACTTATATCATAAGGAAATGAGGAACTCTTTTTTTAAATCAGCACTTCAATGGAATAATGTTTTATTAACAAAATTCCAGAAAAGCAGTCTTTGCTATTTTGCACTCTTGGGCTGTTTGGTCTAACTAGTTCAGTTAGGGACCATGATCAGCAGTAGCAACTTGGCAAGTAAAAGCAAAAGGTCATTAGTCTTTTCATTTCTAATTATCATCCTGCACAGTCTCTTTTGGATTTCCAATGAAATATTTTTTTAATTTAAAACCTCCCCATATTCATTAAGTAGATCATTTCTAATTAATGAAGGATTCCGAAACTAAATGGATTTCTGTAAAGATTGTTAGAGAGTTCTTAACCTGTTTTTAGTGTTGGTGGTGTTACAGTTTAGTTCCTTCTCTGCAGAAAAAGTGAAATCACATTATTCCCTTTATAGAACTTGTTATAAAATGAACAATTTATTTTAAGTTTTGAGAGGGAATTTCTAAATAAATATCTATTGCATTGCTCACTGAATTCTAGCAAGCTAGTATAATTAAGGGTTATTTTAATACTTTTCAATAAGATAAGTATTTTTACTTCTCAGAGGAAGGCTGCGGTTTGGGGTACAATGTACTTAAAGTTAGAAATATTTTTAATTGCCTTTTTTTTTTTCTTTTTTCCTAATGTGATATCTAGATACCTGGACCAAGTGTTCAGTATTTTTTTTAATTAGTACAAGAGTAACAAACACAAGTATCATGATATTGCAACTTACCTTGCATCTGAAGTGCCAACAGCAATTGGGGAAAACCTTATCCGATACTGAATTGCTTGCCTTGGCCTAAGAATTAATGCTTTTTTTCCATAAAGGGAATGATTCTCTAGCACTACATTCAAGTGAAGAAATTTCTCTGTAGGATTAGTGATGGGAATATCAATTCCAGTAGTATCCTAGAAACACAAAATAAATTATGAGCCATTACATGTAAAAAGAAAGATCTTTGTTAAACAAGCACAAGATGCTCACACATGATCTGCATTTATACGAACACTGTCTGCAACTTTGTTCCATGAACTAACCCAAGATGGAGTAGTTGCAGTAAGAGACAACAAGCCAATTTTGCAATTGTAAACTCTTTATTTCTAGAAAGAAGGAAGAAAAACAAGTCTTCCTGGCAGTCTGTATTCTAACAAGTTACTTTGCCTGCCAAGATCTGGTTGAGACCTGCAAATCACTGTCTGGTGGGCTGATCTGCTTTAAGTCCTCTAAGTCATCTCTCACAAGCCAAGAAGAGCTGATTGAAAACAGCCATTCTGGAAGCAGGTAGAAAATTACAGGATTTTTTTTTTTTTTTGCAAGATTTTTTCCTCTTAATTTTTTATTATACTATAATACTTTGTATTAAAAAAAAAAAAAAACAGGACCACAACAAACATTCCTCTCTGGTTCCTTTTTGCCACTTATTTCCTCTAATAGTGGTCTCCTCATCTTTCTGTTCAAAGCCTACAAAAGCTTTAGGTGAGAGCCATTTTTTCTCGAATATCGTATGGAAAACATAAGGTACTTCGTAGACACTATTAAAGAAGCACATTGACTTCCAATTACTGTTATGTATTTTCCCATTTTCTTTCACCCATTCAATCAATTTCTTTCAAAATAAGATACAAACACTTGTGATGATAGATTCCTACAGATTCACATTTATAGAAAATGACTACTGGAAAATACTTAAAGGCATTTAATGTTCCATCAATAGCAAGATTACACCATAATTTAAATAATTCAAACACATTGTGTCAGTAGGAGGGGATTTAAAATTGCAATAAAATATTCTAAAATTCAGATTAATAGTTTTTACTGGTGTAAACAAATTTCTAAATCTACTTCCCATTTTATTACTAACAGCTTAATTACAAACCACTGTAAAATGCCCACATCCTGTCCTGCATAGTTTCATTCCTGCATTAGTTTCAGGTAAAGTAGCATTCATTTGCCATTATTTAGTCCGGAATTATGTATTTCCCTGGAATCTCCCCGGAAGTTTCCCTTGAATTACTAAAAATGCTTCAAACCATTGATATTGCAAGGATGATCGAGAGAGCAGATAGATGTGTACCTATATCTATCTATTATACAGTCATAGGCTTTAACAGAATCTTCTAAATCCTTGTTATGGAGGCATAATACTAGCATAAATCACAAAATGCCCATCTAATTTTCAAAAGTATTATTTTTCATGAAAATACCATTTTTTTCACATGAAAGTCAAAAGAGCAATATCATAGGCAAGTCCCAAACACATTTCCAGTGGTACATTTAGTGCCATATTTCAATATATGGTTCAGGTTTAATAAATATCTTGAGAGCAGAAAAATACAAAAGCTGAAAAAAGAAGATTAGTCTTAATCTTCACCAAACTGCTCCATGTATCAGGACAGCCTAAGTCCAGGATAGACCTGCTGTGGTGTAGTATGTCTTTTATTATTATTCCTTGATAACTTGTGATCCAATTCTTGTGTAGTGCAGGTCAAGTAACATAATCTAAATCAATGTAAAATAAAATAAAATGAAAAGCAAATATGATATAATATTCCCTGCGAAACTTTGAAAAAAAAATAGAAAAATGAGTGGTTACACTTTTATCTATACCAACAGCCTGAGTCCAGGTATTGGTGTAATGCTCTATTATCAACATTTTGCTTCACACGATGCTTACCAGGATCAATCTTTCGTGATATTACCTCTTAGCTGAAATATTTTCCTGACATATTTCATACCAAACATCTTCTCAGCACTTCATTTTCTACAACCTCCTTTTAGCAAGTGGATTTAACGGATTTAATATACTGCACAGCATGTATACAGCATGTGCAGTAGTATGTAATTTTATATTTTATTGGAGTAGAGAAGGAAACTGCAAAAGCATATATTCCATACTTGTCAAGCTGTCTATCATCAGCCCAGGAAGAAATCATTCATATAGAGAAAACCAAACCTACGTGATATTGCAATATATATATATTTTTAAGTGTATATAGCATATGCCAATGGACTATCTGTAAGGAACTATCCAGACTTTCATATATTGCAACTTTTGCCCAGCTGTTGAAGGTTTCTATTTTGGTATGGACAGATAGAAGCAATTGTAGAAAAGACCTGAGATGAATTACAACAGAAATGTTACATTAACATAATTATAAAAAATAGCACACCTGTCAAAGAACATGGCATAAAGGTTCTTTCATGATCAAATTAATCTCTCAAATCGCCATAACTGAGAAAGTAATAATTATGCTCCTATCCTACTGAATATTCTTCTTCATTTAAAATAAAGGCCACTTTTGTGTCCATGTAGATTGAAACTCAGTAATTATTCATCTTCCTGAGGCCACAGTCTTGATTTCTTTTTCAGATTCAGCAGTATCAGATAAAATTATAATAATGGGCATTTGTCACCAATCTCCGTATGAAAGCCTGGCACTGTCAGTGACCATCTTAGACTAAGCCACCATAAAATGTAACCTGGCTGAAATAGGTTAGGGAGCAGCAAGGTAACCTTTTCCATCTCCACATCTGAAGTAGAAAAAAAAATCTGCCAGTGTGTTAATGTAAGAAAGGACTTAATTCAGATAATTCAGCTTCAGATAATTTTACAGGACAGTCATTTACATCTGCTTTGTCAATAGTATTTTTGGAAAGCTTGACTCAGCAGCTGATAGACTTCCATACATCTCCTACTCATCACTGTCACAGGTCACCTTGCCGTGCAGATACATGTAATATATAAGATGTAGATTAGAGGGAATGTATGGATTAGAGAAACCATTATGGAAACCATAGCTTGAATTAGATCAATAGATGCATTTACAATCACTTGTTCTATGGGACTATTTTGAATGACTTTAATAAATCCAGAGGCTGCATTTCTCCAAAAAAAAAAAAAAAATTTTTTTTTCTTTTAAAATTTCC
>NW_010578175.1:151631-161666 GCF_000705375.1 Tinamus guttatus | reverse complement strand
CTGACCTTCTTTAATAACTCCTATTATATGTGTGTAAGCAAATATTCTTTGTGCTACTACTCCTAGTTCAAGCTGGTATGAGTTAACTGAAAGTACTCCTTCATTTTTTAAACTATTTTCAACTCTGAAAACCCTGAATTTTACTGAATCTTTGTGACCATACTAATAAGATAGTACTCCACCCTGCACCAAGGTCCTCAGTCAGCAGAGGTAAAATATTAATTATTTTATGTGCCTTGAATCTTGTGTCTTGTGTCAGTAATTCTCTTAATGTATAGGCCTAAAAAGAGAATCTAAAATCAGTAAGCAAGAATGTTTCTGTGCATTTTAATAGCTGATACAATAATCTATCGTGGTATGGTACATACAGGGGTAGAGATTATTCTAGAACAAAACTGAAATTTTCTACTAAGAATGACTCTTTTATCCAGAATTCTCCATGAATAGAAAGTGATAATGTTTGTCCAGACTGAGAGGTAAAATGATTCAGAGAGAGAAGTCCTCTTCTCTTCTTACATTGTTATATGTAAACTAGAGGGCAAGCAATAGCAGTTATGGATTAAGTGACATAGTCATTTAATTATCCAAGGTTATTCTCTTTCTCCATTTAATAGTTATTTTTCTTAAACATGACCACTCACTAGCAAAGATGAAATACCTTTCTAACTACTTGGTTTAAGTCTAACCTTGCATTATATCTCAACAGTAGTTAGCAGACGACTCAGCTGTCATTTGTGATTCATATTAGCTCCCTGCTGTTATGTCATACAACTGATTAATGTGTGTGGAAGGAAGAGAGTAGGGGTTCAGTTGCTACTATATATTTATCAAATATTTTCATTCACCTTCTAATAATTCTAACAATTTATCCTCCTCCCGAGAACTATTTATTTTATGGGCTCTGCAAAAATTCTCTGGTTTGATTTGCTAAACTACCTTTATTTAAAGTGATTAATAATTACAGCATTCCCAAATTTCTTTTTCTTCCACAAGATATGTTGCCATGGATCTTCTACAGAATGCATTTTTTTATGCTGCTGATTGTTATGAGAGCATACTTTAAAATTGATCTTAGGGATGGCTCATAATTTCAGGTTATTCAGTTAGTAAGAACATGGTCCAAGTGCCAGCCATGTATAACAACATTCTGATTACAGTTTACCTTAGGATTTATTTTAAAAAATGCAGTACAGCTGCAAAGTGTTGTTCTTCATCTGCCATTTACATAATTATAAAATATATTCCTAATTCTTTTTAAATAAGGAATAGAAACCTGAAATTTAAAAAGGGGCTAGCATTTAATTTAAAATATAAGATGGATCTATTTGAAAACAGCTTGTAACTGTAAAAAGCTCTCCACATAATATGACTATTGACATAATGCATTTCCCAAGCTGTACAAACTCCTGTTGGAATAAACATGTGGTTTCTTCTGGCATAAAGAGTTGCAGAACTTTGGGTGCTATAATCGGTCCTTATTGGCATGTAATGAGGCACAAATGGAGCAGACCTAGAGAGGAGATTAGCTGCTATTGCATCCACATAGTGTGTAAGTGAAGCTTTGCCTAAGAATAGTTTTAGCCAGCTCCATGAGCTGCATTCCCATTACTGGCATTAGATGAGCTCTTGGAAAACGCCTTTCAGCTTAGTTTCACCCCAAAGTGATTTAGTTCATGCACTCCAGGACCGCAGTGCAATATAAACTAAAGTGCAGTAACTGGGGATGATCAGAGGAGATGCCTTAGAAACATGCTGTTGCTATGAACTACAAGGCTAATGCAAATGCCCCTCTCTAGTAAGTACCTTCAGATAATTAAACAGAAGAAGCAGGAGTTGATAGGGAAGAGACAAGTTCCGCGGAAAAAATAACACATCATTTGTGTGATCTCATATTGCTGTGTCTCTCTGTAAGAAAACTCTGCAATTTAAAAAGATTAATTCTCCCAAATATGGCTTCATCTGTACAATTTGAGGGCATGACTCTCAATGGCTTAAAGACCTGCTCTGCGTTTTGAGGGGAACTATACCTTGAGCCAATATAGTCTATGAGTAGAAAAACAATACTGAGGTAACCATTGCGCTATTTCCAATGTCCTACTACTACTTCCATCAGAACCAAAGATCACATCTGGAGTTGGGTGAGAAGAGTTTGAGAAGCAGAGGTAGAAATCAGACCAGGGGGAATCTCGTGGTACGATCATTCCTCCCTTCTTAACCTTCCTGCTAAGGAAGATCTTAAAGACTTTTAGGAAAGGAATATGTTATCCCAAAGGTGGCTCCTCTTCACTTAACACACCATGCTAATGCTAATCCACCGTGTAGTTCAATTGTTCCTTATTTCATTTGTTCAACTGGCATTTTCAGACAACTGATACAAATAACTATGTGCTACTTTTTGCTCCCACTGAGATGTGCAAATCAGCTAGACACTGACGAGTGAACAGGATAATAGTTATCAACAGAAATGTTAGTTCTACACGCTAAACTACAGAACTGTAATGACGTATGAGAGAAAAAAAAGACATAGTTGATTTTCAGAATTCAGAAAGAAAGCTTGCAGCTACTGATAAATAACATCCTGTGATTTAGCCTGTGCCCTCTAGGAGCCACTAATACAAAAAAAGCCCATAGAACAGCAGAAATATATTTTAGAACTATTTTCAAAGTAAAATACAAATTAAAAAGTACATCTTGCATCTTGTACCATGTCTACTGCTGCATGCTTGTTTTCTTTGCCTTTGAGATTCATTAGATTGCCACAGGCTAGTCTGGATAAAACAAACTGAAGTAAGAATACATCAATTCTCTCATGAAAGAAAAAAAAGGAAGAAACTCTTGACTAGCTGATGATCACAGTGGATGTTTCCTCTATTTTTTCCCCCTGAACTAGCTTTTAGCTAACTTATTTTAATTGACTTGACAGTCTTCATTAGGATGAAATGCTTTCTGAAATTTGTGTTTGTAGAGAGGGGGAACAAAGCTGGGTAGTCTCCAACATCAATACTCCTGATGTCATGCAGAACAAAACAGAACTTTGAGGGATTCTTCAAACCAAGAGAATAGATAATGTGGCACAAGGGACATTGCAAATCTGAAATCTCCCAACTAAAATTATTTTAAGCACAGTGCTATGTAATTGGTTATGCAAGTAGCACAACCAGTATAGTTGGTTGACTGCAGGGAAATTTAGAAACTTATGTTCTCTCAGCAGTGCCAAATCCCAGCAGAGATTCTCAGCCTAGACTAAAGGCTCAGGACACTGACAAGTCACACACATCTAGAATTTACACTGACTCTTTCATTAGGCCATTTGGCAAAAAAATGACTTCGAAGCTGGGTAGTGACTGATAAACTTGGAAGGTAAGGTTGGAGGTGTTAATTAGAGGCAGCATTAGGACAGATTGGGTTATTCTGCTTTCAGCAATACTTGATAATATCCTCCTCTGAAAAATGGGTTTAATTATCTAAGTACTCATAAGGGTACTCCTGTTTACCAAGCCTTAACGATCATGAAAGGCAGGAATCCTTCTGAGCTAGAACACATCCTTACAACCTTTTAAGGCTTCTATTACACCAGCTGATCTAATTTCTATTAATACACATAGGGGTTAAAAAATAAACCTCCATCTGGCTAATCTCCCTCCATTTCAGTGAAGTCCTTCTCTTTTCTGGAGGGGTAATGAGTGGATTTCAGAGTGTTCAGGGCCTGGATTAGAAAGAATATCTAACTAATGATGCTAAATGGCTTGCAACATGAATCATTGCTACTCCTTATAATCTGGTTGATGTTAGCACAGAATGAATATATTGTCATGTTTCTCTGAGCTGAAATATATTGCTGTAGCCATGACATTAGCTGTTCATGCAAATTAAAAAATTACCATTATTGTTAGAAGACACAAACTATTCATGGTTGACAGTAAAACAGGATTTATCACAATCACCAGCTATAGAAGTAAGAAGACAAGATGTTATTGTTTGATAAAAGGCTGTACAATATATTTCATTATAAATCTTAAAGATCCGTTGCTAGGTGAAATACAACAGATCTTTTGATGAATCCTCATCTATTTAATCTGAGTACAATATAGTTACTTCTGCCTACAAAAACTAGTTTCTCTCCCCAGTAATTTAGGGATAATCTCAAGTCTGTAATATATGAAATGAATACATGCAAATGCATTTAAACTACATAGTAATCCACTGAAATATTCTAGCTTCTTGAAAATTCTGGGTCTAAGCCCAAGCCTCTTTGCCATTCTGTACATGTAATTAACTATTGCTATCTATGTCTCGGGCAAGTAAGTCATATTAATTAGTGTTATAAGAATTTGGAGCTGATTTCCTAGCCATTTAGAAAACATAGTCAAAGCGATTAGGACATGGAAGGCATAGAACATACAAAAAGGAAAACTAAACTACCTTTATCCCACAATGAATAGACAACCAAGCAATGAAATAACTAAATCAAAAAAGCTAAATCAAATCCTCCTATGTAGTCCAGAATCCCACTCACTACTTACTCATTCTCAGCATTCTCCTTTTAATAGTAAGAACACAGATAGGAATGAGAGGGGTCTTTATCTGTAATGCCTATGACACCATGGTTTCCTTCTTCCTTCCATCCTTGAACTAGACAAGGATGACCTCTAGAATCCTCATTTTCATGTCAGGAAATATTCATATTAATTCTTACAGTTTTCTGCATTTTGTGCAGATAAACTCTATTTTCAACTCTGTTAATATTCACCAAGCATTCACTGGGCAGGAAGAAGAGGTGAGAGAATCGTGTGCCAGAGGTACCATCCTTTCTTCATCAAAGAAGATGCTATTCTTTTACTCAACAAGTTCAATTCTTCTTCTTCTGCTCCAAAAACAGAAAGTTCTCCTATTTTATTTAAATATTTTTACATTTATATAACTTCACAATTCAGTGTTTGCTGCAACACTTCCTAACACCAATTTCAGGTTATGAGTAACACAGCTTGCCTGATTCTTCAGAATGGAACAAATAACGAGATTTTCCTGATGCCACTTCTAAGAATTCATTTCTTATGGCTGGTATGGTCAGGCACTGGCATCAAGGAAGCATGACATAGTTTGATTTTTGATATAAGGTGTTATTGTGCTGTGAATCACTTTTAAAGGTCAATGGGATTTAGAAACTCTTGTTACTTGTCATCTAACATTTTTAAATGTCATCAATAGAAAACTAATCTTTTCATGTTTCATGGGATTTTTTAAGAAAGTAAAATTTCTAATCTAAGATATCGTTCAGTTACCTCATTGTCATTTTTACTTAGGACGATGGATAAGAAACAGAACAGGTCACCTAGTGGAACTAAATGTTGAAAGCTTGCGATAACCACACTCCAAAGCTCACCAAGAAAAGCAGTTAGAGAAGAAGCAGTTTTAAAATTCAATTGCTTTGCTATCTTTCCACACTAGATCGATCAATTTCTCTTTCTTTTCAGTTTTGAAGAAATACTAAAATATGAAATTCCAAGTGGTAAACATAAATAAGGATGACTACCTCACCATGCTCGTCATCTTGGAAGAGAGAAAATTCGGAAAAGGTATTACAGAAATCTCTAAAATCGTGAAAAGCATGGAGAGATTCGTAGGGATTGACTGCAAACACTTGAAACTCAAAGCCAAGGGAGATTATGGATGCTAGAAGTATACATCAATTTAAGGGTAGCTGAGGTAGCTCAGGAAAATCTCTGAACTGAAAACCTCTAAAGGCAATGAAAGTACTATATCATACATACACAGTCCTGCTTTCTCCCATGTAATCCATTTTGGATCACCAGCAGAGAGAGGTCATTGAGTTAAACCTTGATCTGGGCTGAACTCTTTATAGTTGTACCTGGAATTTTCAGAGTCCAGCAGCCCAAATTATATTGAAATGCAATCTGTGCATTTGATGCCCATGTCCTTTGTCTATTTCGGAAAAAAAAAATAAAAAAGGCAAAAAAAAAATGAGGGAAATCAGCTAATCCAGTAACCTTTTCTAGCCTAGAAGACATACACTGAGGTTGTGACCATTCAGTGCTATTCAGAATTTATATGAAGATCTGAATTTAGCAGATTATTTGTCACCTGTGTAGACTTAGAAGTGATGTGTCTGTCTTCGCAGAAAGTACAAGTGCGGCTGTTATGCAAGTCCCTACTTCATAATATTCCCACTCATTTTAGATGAATTTTAAATGTAACCTGAAATCATGTACTGAACTGTCTAGGTGGGAAAAAGAGGAGGAAGGAATATAAATAAGAAATAAACCTATTTTGAAAATAATCAATTAAAAACCTGAGCAAACGGATTTTTGATTTTTTCCTTGTTTAGAAATACAAGTATATAGAGCTACTGAGAAGAGATTTAAAATCAATATTTGACTCTACTATTTGCAAAGCAGTAGCACTACGCATTTTTCAAACACAGGAAATACCCTGAGTACTGATGATTTGGGAGAAATGCTGAAAAGTGACAGCAGTTAAAAAGTTTCCCATTTTTGTTTCCCATTTTCTTGGTAATAAAAATAAACAAAAATATGTAAGAAAAAAATGATAAATGCACTTCTGTTATTCAAACACTGTATTGACCTTTACAGATTGTATTATACCATGCAAGCTGTGGAGTGCACTCTAGTGGTCAGATGCCTAACAAAAATTTAAAAAAATCTATTTAGAAATACACTTTTACAATCAGAGCAACTACTAGATTTGTATCTTACAAAAAATTTTTAGAAAATATATACGATTCACAATTAAAAAGCCACTTCTTTCAATATATGGATCAAATTTGAGGCCTTTACAGAAATATTTATCGATTCATTATTACTATGTATGTTGAAAAGCAAGGACTAGATTATGATTTGAGTCAAAACAAAAGCAATCATTTTAAAGGAACAAGGTGGAATGGGACAAGGGAGAAGCCAGCTTTATCTTTCACATGTAGATGAACGAGTCAAAAAGGTAATTTATCCTATGCTATGGTGTTTCTGCTGCCAGCAGACATTAATAACATATAATAAAAATAATTTTAAGGAATGATTATTTTTTATTATTTGGAATTACCCTTGCATCATTCTATTACAAAATGCATTTTGGATACACGGAAAATATTTTAGTTATTCCAAAAATTTGGCCTTAACACTGTGTATTGCCTTTTAATATTTTAATAGACTTTAGTTGTATGAGAAAGCCAAAGAAGAGTATTATTTTCCATGTATTTCCCCTTTTTTTTTTCTTTCTTTTTTTGGGCAGGAGGGAAAGGGACTATTATTACAGGGAAAAAGACAATGTAGGCTTCCCTTGAAAAAATGGCAAATTTCTACTTCCTAAAAATCACTTTTCTGCAGTTGCAAAATCTCCATCAAGCATCCTGTTGAAACAAAAGTATTTCTTTTGTTGATATATATTGATTAAGCTCACTAGAAAGAGATTATCACTTAAAGAAAATACTCACAATATTGCACACTTGCTTAATGTATTTCTTTTTATTAAAAAAAAAACAAGCAAAATCTGATCTATTAGTCAAACACAAGTCTAAATTATAGGACAAAATACTTAGAAAAATAAAAAAAGGTATCATGTCTCTGGCCCTTTTAACTATTCAACTTCTACCCCAAATTTTTAGGTTGAGCGAAAAAACAAATCCAAATGATTGGCAGCTAATGACATTTCTTATGCACAGTATTGTCTCACCAATGTAAAATGCAAATCAAATTATTTTAATTAAAAAAATAGTCAATATAAATTATCTCTAAATGTTTCAGATATCAGCAGATACCTTTTGAGACTGAAATGTAAATTTTGCATCTCAGGGATGGTAAGATGTAACGTTAACAGTATGAACGAAAGGTAATTTTCACTGGAAAGTCCTGTGCTGCTCTGATTTCTAGACCATAAATCCTTTCAGAATCTTGGCAGAATTATTACTTATTGTAAGAAATATACCTGGAAAAGAAATGCCATAGAGCACAAAGAATCCTGAGCAAACTCAAGGGGGTATACGACACAATGCCTTGTGGAATTGGTAGTTTGGGTCCTGGGGGGGCAGTGGATACGCAAGTTTGATACTACATTTTCGCTAACTTTATCTAGCAAAGGCAGAAGATGGCATAACTATCCTGTCTACAAGACCTAAGTGACAGCCTGCTGATAGATGCTGCCATGAAACTACCCCTGGATTTCCTCATGCTCTGTAATGTGGCAGTCACTTGGGTCATCCTGTTTCGAAACACAAGGCCTTACTCCACACATCAGGCAGTTTAAACTTGTCTCCACTGAGGCCCATTCTGGAAGTTTCAGAGATGCATACTACATAGAATCACGTGTGAAAGAGAGGTAAAGTACTTCTGACATGCTGAATTGGCATGACATTTGGCCATCAGATGCAAATATTGCCGCGAATGCAGAATTGGAAGTGCTACTAGCATTTGAAGGAAAATGTTGCTAAACCTGGTCTTTCCACAGGTCAGGAAGGAAGACGATAGATTCCAAGGTCAAAAAGAGATCAAATATGTTTGTTAAACCTGACTCACTGTCAATATGTACTAGGTGTTTGCGTCTTTTAAAAATTGATCAGCTTTTGAAGCCTTACAAGGCTCTGTCTAAAATCTGCAGTTTTCACCAGGAAGATCATTACCATTGCTAGGACACTCCATGCAAAATTCAGTACTTTTCTGATTTAAATTTTTGGCCGTGAGCTCTTGCTGCATGTTGATCAGAAGAACTGAGAGAACACCCCTATATTTTTCCTATATTTTAGCGAATGACCAAGTTTCTTTTCTACTTCCTCTTTGACAAACTGAGTTCATAGGGATTTTATCATTCATATGACAAGGCCTGCTTTTTTGGTCCCTCCATGGTTTTATGTATCTATCTCCTTTGATTTTCTTCCAGTATTTAAACACAATTCCCATTCTATGCAAACTAGATTTGCGGATGACATTATAATAGCAGTACCACCAATATAATTTGCTTTCAGCTTATATTTGACCACTCTATAGCATCCAAAGATTGTGTTAGCCCTTTTTGTTAGTGTCACTGACATTAAGTCATTAAGTAGGATAATTCCTACAATTTACATTAGAGACAAAAAGTTCTTCCATATGAACTGTCTGGCATGTAACCAGTTAATTCCGGCCACTCCCAAACAGTCATCAGGTGTACTATTTATTAGACAACAATTTTGGTGCCTATTTATCAATAAAAACGTGTTTTGAAAGATTTTGAAAAAGAAAAAAAAAAAAAGGCAGTACCTCCTCTGTACTCTTTTATCTTCCTTGGAAGAGAATTATCCCCATCTAAATCAAAATTTTCAGTGCCCCATACATTATAAATACAGTGATGTTACTATGTCTTTTTCTGCAAGTTCATATACTGAATTGTAGGCAGAGTTAAAACACACCTAAACAATTTATTAGAGAACAATATACTTAAAATCTATCTTTTCCTTTCACCCCACTGATTTTCTTCAAATCAACAAATGATCCAAGATGATGCATTATCACACACTCTCAAAGAAAATCTATTTTATTCCAGATTTTGTGTTTCTTACTAGCACTGGAACCCTTCCTACTCCTTCCTTCTACCACAATCATAGAATCATAGAATGCTTAGGGTTGGAAGGGACCTCTAGAGATCATCTAGTCCAACCCCCCTGCACACGCAGGGACACCTAGAGCACGTGGCACAGGACTGCGTCCAAGCGGGTTTTGAAGTCTCCAGAGAAGGAGACTCCACAACCTCTCTGGGCAACCTGTTCCAGGGCTCTGTCACCCTCACTGTTAAGAAATTTTTCCTTAAGTTCCTGTGGAACTTTTGATGCTTCAGTTTCCGGCCCTTTCCTCTAGTTCTGTCAGTGGCCACCAATGAAAAGAGACCAGCACCATCCTCCTCACTCCCTCCCTTGAGGTAGTTATAGACACTGATCAGGTCCCCTCTCAGCTTTCTCTTCTCCAGGCTGAACAGGCCCAGCTCCCTCAGCCTCTCCTCATAGGGCAGATGTTCCAGGCCCCTGATCATCCT
>NW_010578175.1:77516-150915 GCF_000705375.1 Tinamus guttatus | reverse complement strand
GTATGAGCCGTTCCATCACAATGCTCAACCCTTCTCAAGATTTTGAAAATGTCATTATCCATTTCTGAGTGCTAATGAAATTCACACTCAGGATGCTGCACTTGAAGAATTAACAGCAAACCCAGAACTGTATATGAATATTTTTACTTTAAAAATCTACGAATTGATTACTGTTTTGGATTTTTTTCCCCACATAAATATGCTAACATGTTTAAATCAGAAGTTCTACTTTCTGTAAAAATCAGAACTTCTGTAAAAATCAGAAGTTCTACTTTCCTCATTATTTGTTACTGGAAGAGGTAGTTCCCCAGTAATTGTATCAGATATTTCGCTACAAAAAATTTCCTGTAGCAAAATTTTGTACCCGTCATTGTTACTCATGGGGCCTGCTGTGAGCTTCCACTACCAAAGTCAGTATTTTTACAATTCATGCAGGAAGCAGGTCTTCTAGGTGATAAAACAAATATTCATAAGTTATTCATAAGTTAAGAAAAACATTAGCTCTGAAAATAAAAATGTTTAAAAAATAATTTAATGACAAATACAAATATTTAGAATCTAAAACCTATATCAATTAAGCAAAAATGTCAAATGGAGTTACTCTATACATTTAAGTGCTTTATTATTTAACGTACTGTAATATGTACTAAAATGATTAACATTTAATATTTTTGAGATGCAGGGTATGTTTTTATTTACTAATACAATATGATTAATTACATTCCAATTATTAATGATGATCTAAATGACAAGAATAACTTGACATATTTAAGGAAGCAGTGTACCAAAACAGATTTATTCTGTTGTGGACAGTACATAAACTGCTTGAAGTTTTTACACAATTTAACCTTATCTGAACTCCAAAATTAGAAGCAAATTTCAGCAGAACAAAAGCAAGCTAATGAAAAAAAAAAGAGAGAGAGAATAAAAATTTAATTATTCAAACAGCATAAAGAAACCAGTTTTCTTTAAACATTCATTTTAGGTCATATCACTGAGCTTAAATGAGGCTTCAGCAAGGACTGAGGTTTATTAGGCAAAAAGTGATTGTGTGTACTCATGTAATAAAATTGATTAATCCCGTGTGATAACAGCCAGACCAACAATAAAAATTGCTTTTTTTTCTTATTAATGCACTAAAGCAAAATTAAACATTTAGAGTAATCTTACCAGAGCTCTGCATTTCACACTTATCTTTCTCTCAGGTCGTGCAGGTATGCTGTTAATCTTTAAGGAAAACCACACTTTGCAACCTGAAGAACTTCTTCCTATGTTAAAGAGAATAAAATGTTCTACAAATCATTCCATGAGGCAATCAATCCCACCTGCAATCAAACCAATGATAAATTTGATTTCCACGTGAAGGGCCAGTCAATGTTCATATTGAGACAAAGTAAACCACGAACTACTTTAACTGCTTGCAACAGACTGCATTATCTAATTCTTTCCTGTTTGGCTTTCAAATAGTAACAAGATCAATATATAAACAACTTGAATAGAAATACCATTTTGGCTGATTTCCCCCCCAGAACATAACACTATTTCAAAATTTTAAATATTACTGATTTGTAGCTGTTTTCTGTCAAGAAAGAGAACACTAAAAAACATTCAAAATTAAAAGTTTGATTAGAAGTTTTTCTATCATAGATGCAAAACTATTAATTAATAATTAAACAGACTAGGATTTTCATTTACATAGAATCCGTATGGATCCATACAATTATACACGTTTGAACGTGTATTGATTTACACTGCAACATAATTTTACATGAGGTTTCATATGAGATGTCCTGACTTCTGCATATTGTGATAATAAACAAATAGAAAATAAAGAAATTGAGAATGCTACAAGCTACACACATGCACAAAAACAGTGCAACATTTACATTACCTTATTAGATAAGATTCATTGTATATCTTATCCCAAGCTCCTTTAATATCAAAGACTAGTGAAACCTTTGCTAGAAAAAGTCGCAATAAACTCTAGAATCCCAATTCTAGCTACAGGATAACCCGACCGCAGATCTAGAGGATTTGATTCTCTTCAGTATTTTGTATAATCTAGTCCACATTTTTCTTTTTTTTTTCTTGTTGTTTCTCCCTTTTTCTTTTTTCTTTCTCTCTGTTTCTCTGTTCCTCTTTCTCTGTCTTACTCTCTCTCACACGCAAACACACACACACAAATTTTGCCAATGACAATGAATAAGAAGGGATTAAGTGCTTGGAATTTGTGCGAATGCTACAATAACGGCCAGCAAAAGGGAAGCAGATAATACCATTAACCACGGCAAGCCAGGCCAAGGAGAAATTTGAGCTGGAAGTAGACCAATCTCCGTATCACACTGACAGTAATTTATTATCTTAGGTAATATCAAGCAAAATCAAATCCAAATTAGTTTATCTCATACCACATTTGGTATTTTACATAATTAATTCTGCCCAGTTAAACAAAATTGTTACACACATTCAGCCAAGCCATGTGTGTTTTGCTAAAGCACATCTAGCACACAGACTTAAAAGTTCTGATTTAGAGATATCTGCTATATAGTTTGTTCTAGTGTCTAATTACCAGCATTAGAAGATACTTATATAAGAGCCTAATTTCTGATTTCTATTTGATTTGCTTCAGCTTCCATCAGAAAATTCTTGTTATGTCTTTCTCTGACAGATTTAAGAGATCTTAAGATTCTAGCATATTTCTGCAGTTAGAGAATACTCATGTATGTTAATTACATTAACTCTTCAGTCTTCTTCAGAGAAACTGGAGATTAAGCCCAAAGTTCCTCATCAAAAGGCTCGTTCTCTGCAATATAAATATTTTCTGTCATCACTTTCTGCAGCCTCTCTAAATATAAAAAGGTTGTTCAGCACCTTTTAACAATGCTTTCTTGCAGTATAAAAATTCTTCAGCTACATTTGTTCCCAAAGATATTTTTAATAAACTCCTTAAGTCTCTGCTCAACTGCTGGAAGCATGTTATCTCCAATTTGCTATAAGCACTTTTGCTAATGCACAACCACAAGTTTTGTGGAATGCTATTGTTATTTGCTGTTACAATTAACACATCTACAGTTCTCCTACGATATTTTTCCATATAAACTTAAACCCTGCTTTATTGTCTCCAACCACGGATTTTTTCTTTGTGTATTTAACTTTCATGAACCAACACTCTATATTTCATAGCTTTTGTAGAGTAGAGGCAATAATCTACTTGCCTTTTTTCCTTCCTACTTTTATATATAAATTATGAATAGAGGCAATTATACGGTTCTGTTCACACATACTGCTTAAAAATACACTAATTACTAACTTTTGTCATAGAAAGCAAAGCCTTTGTTGCTTCCCTTCTTAGTTTTGACTTCATGGATTTTGTGCTATTAAAACCTTTTTTTTTTAAACAGACTCTTCATTTCCACTTTTATTTTTTCAATTTGAATGTTTAGCTCCACTTAATTTCTCTTTTAACTTTTCTCCTTTGGGAGAAATCATTAATCTTTTCTGGGGCCATAGATAAACACAATCCAGGGACTACTTTGGTTGAAAACAGGTCTTTTATTTGGAGTCAGTATCACGTATGTTTTTTTAAATCCCATTAAATTTTTAGATGCTTTAGATCATACTTTTATTTGTGTTACATATTCAGCATGTACCTGAAACTGTCAAATACTTCTATTTACACACTTCCCTTAATAGAGGAAAAGAATAATTTCTCCTGTTTCTAGATTTGATTTTCCATTAAAACATTTCAATTTCCTTCAAAATCATCCTTTTTTTTATTTAGTAGGCTAAACTACATGCATTCAACACCTCCCCATAACTCCTAACTCAAATCCAGGCAATAGTGATTGCTCTCCGAGTGCTACTGCTTACTCCTTTCCCTCTTTCGTCCAGACACAGGGCTTGCACAGTTTTGAGGCAGTTTGTTTGTTTTATAACACCCCAGACATTCAGGCTGAACAGCTCAGTGGCACCACTCCACTGTTCTATTTCCAAATTTTATGGGAATATATAAGTTTTCTTCCTTATTCTTCAGGTGTCTTGTAATGGTAATTAAGCAACTAGCAATTTTATCCCCTCTCTGTTATCTGTCCCATTGAATCAATCTGCCCATGACATGTTAATCCAAGTTTGCATTACAAATGATTTACAGTGGTCTTCTGGCAGAATTATCTGCTTTCCAAACCACACAGTCCCAGGCTCTGTTGCCTTTCCCATTTTCTTTCTCTTCCTGCTCCACAAGTTGCTCATGTCCTTGAAGAGCATTGCCTAATATTTCACAACAGCAGAACTTTCACAATTGTACTAGATTTTACAGAGAAAAGTTCATGTACAGCATCTTCTGCCTTTTTCTTTATGCCTATGTCTCTTTTTATACTTTTTTTTTCTTTTTAATCAGCAAAGCAATCAATAGCAGCACCCACAACTCACCTTTCTGTTCCAATGAAACCTGTAAAATGTATATTTAACTACAGTCTTGTGATGATATTATACAGGTGCAGTGCCGGAGCTGTGGAGAAGTGAAAGAAGGAATTATCCTTGAAGAAGATGATCTGTACACCAAGCAATATACTTACAGCCATGAAGAAGTTGGGAATTCTCTGCTTATGAAGGAACTTTGTTTTTGCCATTGAACCTTTTTAATATTACTTACACTTTAATATTCTTTAACACTGCTACAAGTATTGTTTGGTATTTTACTTTGAAATTGGATGAACTCTGTCATCGTTCTGTCACCTTCTATTCAGAAAAAGAGATGAATTGTTGCTTTGCCTCCCACTTTCATGCTCTAAAACCCCCAAACTTCTGGCTGAACTCCCACCCTAGCCTCAAATCTAATACCAGGAAGCTCCTTTACAGGTGAATGCCACCTTAGATCTCTATGTATTTAATTGAATGGGCTAGCCTAAAGTCAATTTCTTTCAAGTACCTTCACTCTGAAGTTATTAGGGCCTGATTTTACTGTGAATTTCTTTTTCTTGCCAAGCACGTTTACAAGAGAGAACCTAGTTCTTAACCTCATGAATACTCAGAAATCACTTCAAAAGATGTCAAATGTCTGCTAAAGCATTAGCCCACTGAAAAAAAATTAACATAAGTAGATTAAATTGATCTTGATGTTGCCTTAAGTTGAAACTGTGTGTTTTTTGTTTCAAACCTGAAGAACTTTCGGGTCTCAAAATAAATCTACTATTTGAACTTCATTCACCAATGCTATAAAGGGTTTGGATTTGCAGGAGAGGGGTCTTGTTTGTTTTTTATAATACTTTTGATTCACCACATAGCAGACATTGGAAAATAAGGCTGAAACTTAACAAGCAATAGAGCTGATCCTGAGACTCATGTGCAGAAAGGGAACTACCTCTTCCCCATTTATTTTATTCTGCCCCAGCCTCGGCTCCCAGGGTCCCATCCCATTTCTTGCATTTTCTTGCGCATCTCAAACTCTTTGGTAAACTGATGCACTGAGGTTTATTTCCCAGAATTTAGCATGTCATGTCAACCCTTAGGCAGAGTTAACGTTTAGCAAATGTCAGAAAAGGTACAAGAGTAGGAATGCCTGGCTGGAAATAGAAGATTATTTTTATATATGCAGGGAAATAAGAACTCTTTTTTTTGAACAGTTTAGCTGGGCTGACTTGTTCATTTTATGAAACCAGACTCTCAGACTCTGGCCTCTCTGTTACAAATGGATAGAAATGCCTAGAAACAACACCCAACCAGTTGCTAACAAAACCTGGCTAAGCAGCTTAGTAACAGCCCCTTCCTCTCTCTCCCACCCCGTCTTCCGGCCCTGCCGAAGAGCACCCACAGCCTCCATCAGACGCTAGTCCATGAGTTTGCTGTCTACCTGAATGTCTGTGTTTGAACGCAGACTACCTTTACAGAGATTGCAATGCAACGTACAAAACACCTTTGTCACTTAAATTGGTAGGCTGGATGTCACAGCAATATGAACTGAGCCTAAATAACTTCTTGGGAAGAGCCAACGTTCAGTTTCCCAAAGCCAGGCATTTGACCAAGAGCCAGCATTAAAAAGAGTGTGATCCTCAAGCATTAGCAAGCAAAACCAGATCCTTTTCATTCAAACTGATATCAGTCAAGACACGGATAAAATCAGGTCAAATATTTTCACATTTTATGTCCACAACAACTTTGGGGAGAAAATGTATTTTGCCACAACAACTCCTAGGTGCTGTTAAACTAATACACATTCAGTGCCCCATCCTGCCCAGCCTTTCCCGTACTTCTGAGGCTGCCCTATTTAAAATCAGAAGCGCAAATGGGCGCCTCAGATATAACAGCAGGTAGCAAGGTAAAAATAAATAATATGGAAAAGGATAGGCAGGTACAAAGCACCCAATTCCAAAATTATGTAGCCTATCTTTTAGGAATTGCATGTTCAACAAAACTCTTTGCCCTTTTCTTTTTTTAAACTAGTAGCTAATATATATGCATCCTTTTCTTTCATATCCAAACCTCTAAACACCTTGCAATACTCAGAACTGCAAAATGGAAAGTACAGACCAAGATTATATCTGCTCCTGTTCCTATGTAAAAAATAGAAGGGAAAAGGCAGACAATATTCTTTTTCTTCCTATCTCCCAAAACGTTTAATGCAAATACGTTCTGAGATGATGCCATTTTCCTCACATGAAAAGTCTCGGTTCAGAATGCAAATTCGTAGAACTTAGAAATTCTCAGATCAACACAAAACAGAAAAGACTATTAAAAAAAAAAAAGGAAAAAGAAAGAGAGAGGCATACACACATATTTGTTTATACATCCAGTTTTCTAAATTTGTATAGACATTTTTAATGCACTTGAAGACCGTTCTTAGGTCTCTGAAGCTCCTTCTTAGGTCCTGAGCATGGTACAGTATTATAAACTTGGTTTGATTCCAGGTCTGTATCTCTTTATCGTTTTACTCCGAAGATATGACAAATACATAACCTTAGCCTGCTCCATGCAATCATCAGGTCATGATCTTGTCAGGTCTCATAAAACAGGCAAAACTAATCTTGGTTACCACTAAAGGTACCATCACCACTAAAAAGGATAGAGCAAAATCTTCTGAGCATATGAATGCATAAACTTCAGTATTTAACCTACAACATCTTCTACTGCACTCTCCACCAGTCAATAGGGTTCTACCCTTGCAAGTCAGGGTCAAGCATGAATCACTGATGGTTAAGGTGGTTAAGGGAAAATTAGCATTTTTCATATGTTAGCTGTTGCAAATTTAACACCAGCATATCAGAGAACTGTTTTTTTTTTTTTTCTATTGAAAATATTAGAAGCTTTAGAAGCAAGGAAGCTTCTATTACATGTATTACACTGAATTTGAGAAGAAAGTTCCTGCCAAATTTCTTCTTATTTCTGCATTTACCTTTTAAAAACAAGTCCATTTCTTCCACTAACATTAATCTCCAATAATTACTTTTGAGAATTGAATGTTCCATGTATAAAACAGCAACATAAATTTGCAGTTTACAGGAAAATTCAACTCAAGCCTTCAATAAACTTTTTTCAGGTTAAGATTTTCACAGCTACCCAGGAGGATTTCAGGTATCATTCCAGTTTATAAGAACTCCCAAAATCATCACTTTTTCTTCCAGTGAGTTCAACATCCTTTTCAGACTCAGTCAGTCTGGTATCCTACTACTTTGTAGTGATGCAAGGAAGTTGCTCCTCTTCTGCATCATCTCTTCCTTTCATTGTGCAATTTATATAACATAATAAAATCCTGCTTAACTAATCAGGGTTGTAACCCTTATACTTACTATCATGCCCTGCAGAGTTATCAGCTGTGAAATGCCCTCCCTCATTCTCACATGACACATAGATGAGCACATAGATGAGAATACATTGCTACCACACGAGCCACAAACTGCAATTTCTTTCTGTTCTCTTGGTCCCCTTTCCTTGCCCTTTCCTTAAAATTACTTTTCCTCCCGTGTCTGCTATGCCAACCATTAAATGTGCTGTCAGGCATCAGGGGTTATATACTGGCTTAAAAATAGAAAAGATTCTTCTCTGCTGATTAGGACACAGCTGCCTATCACTCAAGTGAATTACACATCACTGATGATGAAGGAAGATTTGGCTTGGTCTCCAGAAAAATGCAGAGTTTAGGGGTGTTGTGGGGAGAGGGGGAGATTAGAATGCATTGCTAAATAAAATGAATTTATTAGCTTTTTCTATTGGTATGAAAATTTTGATCATAAAGAGATGCAGCATTAAAGTGATATTTTCAAATTCAGGACGTATTTTTTCCACAGTATTTTTAACTCTAAAGGTAATAAACAAAACTTAAATATTTGAAGAATTAAGTAAGCGATAAAAGGAATGCATTTGATAAAATTCTAGCTGAAAATAAATCTTTAACAGCTTCTTGGAATTAGATGTTTTTAATAATAACAAGTGAATAAAGCTGCTAGATTCTTGGTTCTACACAAAATTTTCAAGGAGGATAGTAATAGAAGTGCCCTTCGGAGAGATATCTCTAATGCTAATGCCACATCACATTGACTGTACTTTGTAGTATATAAAATATAGATTTAAACAGATCTTTCACCCAGCTCCTTGTGATTCGTAAATATAAAATAGCATTCAGTATGTAAGGAGCTCACCATTAGTAGCAGAGAATAAATCTAAATTTAGAGTTCATTCCTCTCAGATGCTAATATTACCTCCATGAGTAACGCGCTTTAGAGGACATAACCCTAAAGGACAAGGGCAGTTCATGAAGAATGATGAGTTAATAATTGTACATTGTGTTTATTCAAGATTTCGATTTAGACCTTGAATACAGAGCTCATATAAATTGTTTGTAACAGAGTAGCTCTTAGGTGTATGTGATGATTTATCTTCTTTATTTTTCAATTTTGATTGACCTTAGCAGTCTAACAGTTATACTTAAAAAATATGTTTTTCTATAACTTTCTTCTCATATTTAAGTTTCTTCACCAAGTTAAATTTATAGTTTACTTTTTTCTTTTTTTTAATGTTATGTTAGAAGTGCAAAATAATGCAAAAAGGCAGCCACTAATATTCACTTCTGCTATATGGAAGCAGGAAAGAGGAATCATCTGCTCTCAAAAAGGCAATGCAATAAACATTATTTTCTTCCAAGCAAGTTATTATTTAAGGTCATCACCTTTAAACTTTAGGTGATTTGGCTCATGAGTTTTTTCACCTACAGGTTATACCTTTTCAGGACATGCAAGCGACACAAATAGCCTTTAAAAATGCCTTTGAAAAATGGATATCTTGAGACAAAATAGTATTTTGGGGATATATTTCTGACATTATAGTTTATAAAAAAAAAAGCATATATACAGCTCTTTCTTAAAAAGTTTTGCCATAACAAAAATGCAAGGTTGATAAATAAGATCATGATAGTAAATTTTCATCAGATGCGGGAATTCAGCTCAAACGAGAGCTACATTTACAGACTTTTGAAAATAGTCAAGAGCCATCATCTAGTCAAGATACTAATTAGAATATACTGTAATAGCTTGATTGACTTCAGTGGAATCATGGTAATTCATTCAAATGGGGTATTTGCTGAGGAAATTTTCGTAATTCAAAATCCAGCATCATTTTTAATTATCGCTTGTACCTTGCCTAATTGTCTGATTTCAGTACTATCACCAACTTCTAAAAGGGGAATACTCTAATTTATTCTAAAATGAATATTTAGACAGCAACGATTTACTGATATTTTAATTATTACTCTTATATAAATAATATTTTCTGAATTTTAAAATGCTGTAAAAAGCTATAATATGGTAACATTTCACCAACAAATATAATAAACTCAAGCTAGTCTCATAAAATCAAGTAGCTCCCCAGGAGAACAATCTAACACGCAACACAAATTTTGTTCTCAGACGTCACTTTGTACATATTAACATATCTGAGAAACCTTAGCAGATTAATTAATGTTTATAAAATGTAACCTTTACAATATTTGAAGTAATATTTTCATATTTCTCTCCTATTAATCATTTTTGGAAAATACATGAAGTTATAATTTACTTACACCAACAATTATAAATGTACATTTTGTAGCCAACCTCTCCTAGAGAAGGACAGTCCTAAAGTGACACTGTAGTTAGAAGACTGCTTTAATCTGTGCACCTTCTTCAGGACTAATGTACAAAAGAAGTGCACTTCAAAATGCTGCACTTTAAAATGAAATTATGATGCTCTTCCGTGTAAAAATGTATTTAATATTGAATGAATTAAAATTTTCTCAATCGATTACAGTACATGTAACCAGGACTGCTGAAGATGGGCACTCTAAAGGCAAATCTACAATATGGAGCCTGGGTCCTTCACTTTAGGACATGTTCTACATTAGGTAATTATTGCACCTCCAAAAGGATTTTATCATTTTGGAAAATTTTAAAATAGAAACGAGATCTATTTTCTAAGAAGTAAAACCAAAACCATATTTTGTCCCCTGGAATAAGGAACAGTAACTTACAAATAAGGTTCTGAAGAAGTATCTGATCTCTTTTACAAGGCAGAGCCCTTGAAGGCCCCTTCTGCCTTCAAAGCCATCTCCTCAGAAAACAACCACCACTTTATGGTTGAAACTCAGTTATCACTAGCTTATGACTGATTTTCATTTTTCCTAATATTTCCCCAAAATGGTGAGAGGGAAGATTTTAACACCAGAGACAGCTTCTTTCAAAGAGATGGATGCTCTTGCCACTTTCCAATTTTGCCCCTCGTTATTCCATGCTATTAGTATCACCACAGTATGGTGATGTAACAGCATTTCTCATCTTTACTCCATAAAGATGGAGCCATCTTTACTCCATAAAGACACCTTCTCATTTTTACCCCCAAAGGAATATCTTCAAAATTATTCAACCGATCTGCAATTTGTATGAGATGTGGGGAAAAGGAAAGCTATAGTTTTAACTCAGATTATTCTTGATACACTTCTTTTAACTCTCTCTACCTAAATGTGATGACCCAGCTCTCCCTTTTCCCTTGAAGCTGGGTTGCGAAATGTAAATACAGCAAAATATGGTCCTTCCTACAGCAAAATATGGTCCTTCCTTTTTTATAGGGGCTTCTCTAAACCTCCAGTAGTACTGTGTTCTGTTCTTACTCAGGACATATACTTTCCATGAAACTTAGTCTAGCTTGCTATCAACATACAGACCTATCTGCTGATACACACTGGGGCAGAACTCAGGGTCACAGACTCACAGACTCACAGAATGGTTGAGGTTGGAAGGGGCCTCTAGAGATCATCTAGTCCAACACCCCTGCTCCAGCAGGGACACCTAGAGCATGTGGCACAGGGTGGCATCCAGGTGGGTTTCGAAGATCTGCAGAGGTCCAATCTGGGCCACATGTTTCTCCTTTTCTGTTGAAAGCACCTGAGCAGTAAACTCAGGGCGTACAGCAGTATGATATCCAGCACTTGTGACACTAGTAAATATAGACATAAATATTTATCTGCCCTCACCTTCTTAAGCATTGCAGTCAAAATGATTTTCTGAACACAAAGTGTGCCAAGGTTAAGAATATTCCACAGGTTGAACAGCAATTCACTACACTTCAGCAACAAAGGAGGGGGAAACTTACTAGATTGCATCCAGGAGGGTTTGGAAGATCTGCACAGGTCCAATCTGGGCCACATGTTTCTCCTTTTCTGTTGAAAGCACCTGAGCAGTAAACTCAGGGCGTACAACAGTATGATATCCAGCACTTGTGACACTAGTAAATATAGACATAAATATTTATCTGCCCTCACCTTCTTAAGCATTGCAGTCAAAATGATATTCATGAACACAAAGTGGGCCAAGGTTAAGAATATTCCACAAGTTGAACAGCAATTCACCACACTTCAGCAACAAAGGAGAGGGAAATTTACTAGATTTCTAAAGTAAAGCTTTTTTTTTTTTTTTTAAAAAAATGCTCATTTACTTAAGAGACATATTCTGGAATGATACATTCCAGGAAGGACTATCACAAACCTTACCAGATCACGTCCACAGTGCAAACTGTATTTCTGACTCTTTAGTGTAAGGACAGAGCCATACATTCAAAAGAATCTGCATCTCACTCCATGAAGAGACAGGATAGAGCAGACCCTGTCCTGAGTGCACTGAAGGAACCCAAATTATTCCAAAAATAATTGCAGCCGTTTTGTGGAGCACTCGCAACTTTCGAGTGGGATGTGCTGAATCGTTGGGAGCACCCTGCATCCCAGAGCCATTTGTATCCTACTGTTTCCTCTAAACTCTCCCTATATGGCATTATTTTGGCATTTACGGCCTGTTTTTTGCCTGGAAGTGTCACATGTCTCAACTGATGAGCTCAAAATCAGAGCATCAGACCATTGTGAAAACTAATGGGTCGATGATATTTTTGCGGTTTTTACATAATGGTTTTAGTAGTCTGGCTAGCAAGCAAGAAATGGAATTTTTCACTGATTAGAATAAATTTGAGATGAGATTATATCTGTTTGCTTAGAATGCTAACACACTACTTTAAAATGCTCAAGTGCTTAACTAAGGCAGAGATAAATTATATGTGCTTTAAAAACGTTATTTGATTTTTGTAATCAATACAGTTCAAAGACCTGGAAAAAAAAAGAGGCTAAGGCTAAGCAGAGAAGTCTGTTCTAAAAATGTAAGCAGCATGCATGTGCAAAACAAGGAAAAACTAGCAGCCAGTATGAACTGGAAGTGCAGAGAAGGATTGCTAAATATATCTAAATATCTAACATATAAAAATCATTAATAATGGCAATCTTCACATGCAGCTATAAGCATTCTCCATGTCCAATGGAAAAAAATCACAGGTGGTGGGCATTAAGTGCATAAGAAAAGCAGCAGGAAAAAAATTGCAATGCTAAGAGTAGAGAAGAACTAGGGCAGACAGCCCACACATCTTCATTAATGAACAGTTTCAATGAATATTCTAGAGAAATATCTGTCTGAACTGCCAGAGGAATAGCTTATGTCTACCTGGACAGCCGACGCAGCTCATATTCCACCAAGTGCCTTTCCATGCCCTCGCTCACGGTCAGAATCTCCAGCTCGCATGAAACTCGAATGTCTTCGGCACTCTGTGTTAACAAACAGAGCTGGGACCTAAGTCGTGAGCAGATGCAACCCTGATCATATTTATGCCAGGTATGTTCTTAGGTAAACAAGTTATTCCACTAAGTGACTCAGATTCTTAAGAGTTTCTTCCAAAGCTGTATTGTTTTTTCTTGGTTTTGCCATGTTTAGCTGTATTTCTATTGACAGTTTTTTTGTCTTTTATCTCTGTCTACCTACTCCATTTTAATCTTCTCTCTGGGGATGCACCTGTAAGATCTCAGAGAATGAATAAAGAGATTACTGCTCAATCCTATTACTCTGGCATGTAAATCTGCTAAGGATGCTCACAGGAAACGGGGCCCTTACATTCCCCTCATGGCTCTCTGAGGGCCGGGGCACCATCAGTAACTTCTGAGAATGCATATAAAAATAATGTAAATCACGTAACAGGGACTGGGGTAGGAAAGGGAACAGAAGGGAAGGACATATGTCCTGTCACTGTAGCCACCAATAATAATTGCTTGCATATTTTTTTCTGCAATTTGGCAGAAACGGTATTCATTGACAGGGCTTAGCATTGCACATCCCAAGTAGGTACAAACTGTGGTTTATTCTAAGAAATCATCTGCCATATGAACATCTCTAGTAAGTTGTCTGACAGGGACAAAAATCATCCTGAAAAAGCAGAAGAGAGCTCAGGAGTCATTTACACACAGCCACGGGGGATATGACCTTAGCACAGCAGGATAAATTGGACTCTGATATGATTTCTAGTCCTGCAGTCCCTTTAAATAATTTTCAAGTGTTTTCATGTTCTATAGCAGGATAATGACAGAACATGTATAACATAGGGATTCATATACTAAAAAATATTATTGGTGCAGAGAAGGAAAACTTAAATGGCTTTCGTTTTGGGGGTTTGTTTTCTGTTGAAGTTTTTCTCTTTTTCTATTTATTTTAAAAAGTGATTTTGTTATGTTATATATGGTCTCTCAGAAAAAAAAAGATTTTGTTAATTAATTGTTCTCTAACATAATGGAGAAAAATATAGCACTTAAGAACTATGAATTCAAGCCAAAAAAAAATCAAACATGAAATTAGGCATGATCTTATAACTTGTGAAACAAGTTATACACTGAAAAAACCACCAATGTGTAATTAATGCCTTTTCAAAATTTAACATCAGTCAAACACAAGCTATTGAATGAGTACCTTACTGAAATATAATGCTCTGTGACAGACAAAAGATCCAACTACTGTAGAAAAAAATGGAGTAGAAAAGCAGCACATTATTTGTAATTAGTACTCTTAAATCTCAGAAGATCCTCACAAATGTGATGTATGTTGTAAAGCCTCAGCAATGCTTTCCATTTTAAGTCTTAGCATCTGAAGTCTGTTAGAATTTCCTTTAAAATTCTCCAACTGTTTGGCACTCTAAATGTAATATCCTGGTGTGGCATATACTTCCAACCTCTAAGTGTTCTTTATTACTCAATTCCAAGTCATATTCAATTCTTCTCCAGACAGCAAATTCAAAATAAGGTTTTTGAAGATGAAGCTACTCAAGTAACTGCTCATTTGAGATTTTTTTCTCTTGCTGCTCATATGCATGTGATTTCACACTCTGTAGTGAGCAGTGCAACTCCTTCATCTGAGAGGCAACACATCGAATCAACTGAATTACAGAAATTAGCCTGAAATTTAGAAACTACTTAAGCTGTTCTTCAGTGCAGAGTAAGAGGGTAGTTACCATAGAATATTTGACATAATACACTCTTTTAATCCACTGTAACTGTTAATGGAAATACGGATTTTTTAGGGAAAGGAAAGAAACTCTGCTCTGCTTAATGCTTTCAATTCTAAATACTATTTTAAAGCTGTACTTCTTAATTTACAGTCAACCAACATATCCCAAGATAAAGCCAAATCACTGTATTTCACTAAAAAGTATTTCTCAGTTTGGAATACAACAGCTTTTTAAAATACCTAAAAAAAACTTTAAAAAGGTGAGCAGCACATGTCCTTATTTTGAATATAGAACCTAGTAAAATTCATTTCATCCCTTTTAACTACCAGGTGACTAATTTAACAAAATTTCTTGGCATACATGTGAGTTTCTAATTGATTGATCATATATGAGTTTATTTTAATTTTGCTATATGAATAACAAGGGGCTTCAGTCAGAAGACAGTTTTTTCCTGACAGAGTTCTCCTTTAAATTCTCTACCAGGCTCTAGCAGGCTCTATCCTACATAGTTTCTTTTAAAAACCACACTAAATCCATGAAAATGCTTTTTTCCTAGGAGAAGATAAGATAGCCTTACCAAAATTACACCCAGGCACCCCACAGAGAGATCCCAGACCACTGTTCATTAGAAAAATGGTTATTCTGCTTGCCAATAAAAAAATATGATTTTTATAATACAAACAGAAACATATCTAAAATAGGAAAATTATCCAAAGATCTTTTATCAATCATAATATGGCTTGATGTTTCATAGAAATATGTTTCATAGAAACACAAAAAGCCAAATGCAAAAGCATTATATCTGATAAGTATCTACTTATTTTCTAATTCAGCACATCCTTTTGAAGGAACCTTTCCAGCAAGTTCACTAGGATTTGGATGACTTTCCAATCCTAGGATTTGGATGACTTCCTAATCCAAGTTTTGCCACAGGGTAGTCATGTAATTTTGCCCTCCTAGGGTAACAGGCAACACAAAGCAACAATTACAAAGAAATTCAAGATTATTTTGGTGTAATAACTATGTGAGCCTTGAAAGAGATATTTTTAAGGAGTACGATTTTCTGATCCCTTTCTGACCTTTTTGAGAGGTTTCCAGTTGAGCACCTGAAATCCTTAGCTATTTTTGGAAAACTGTGTTTAGTTCTGTATGCACCCATAGAACACAAAATGAATGGCATGAAATAGAATGCTGACCACAGCAATAAAGCAGTCAAACTTCCATTAGATTTCAGCAAAACCTATCGTAGAGCTGTGCATGCAATTTATGTTTTCAATAAAATAAGCGATCATTAAGTCAAATTTGATTAATCTTAAGAGAAGAAGAGCTTTTATTTTTACATACTTTCACACCAAACAAAGCCAATCTTTTATTAATCGAATGAGTATTATTTGCCATATTAACAGAGGCAGAACTTTATATCCTTATCTTCTTTAGCAATAGGAAGAAGAAATTCTAATGCAGTGATAACGGCTATTGCTACAAATGGACCAGGCCAGAATGACCGGCAGATCCTAAGTATAAGAGACAAAAATTCCTTTAGCGGCTGCTGACACTTTGCTTGTTCCTTTCCTCATCTAGCATACTAAGGACCACTTGAAAGACCCTTGAGATCAGATCTACCGCATCAGCTACAAATCAAGAACTTACTAAAGCACGCTGTGGCATACAATAGATGATAAGCAGTAATAAAACATAAATCTTCCACCATCTCCCAGAAACTCATTGGTAGCAAGCTAGTGGAAGGGGAATAGCAAGCATGAGATTCAGATTTCTCCAGTCTTCACGGAAAAAATACAGGTCAAAAGGTCCGTGGAACAAAAAAAAATTATAACTTATTTTAAAATAGAAAAAAGAAAAAGAAGGAAAGAAGGAAAGGGTTGGAGGGAGGGAGGAAAAGGGACGGAAGGAAGGAAGGAAGGAAGGAAGGAAGGAAGGAAGGAAGGAAGGAAGGAAGGAGAGAAAGAGAAAGAGAAAGAGAAAGAGAAAGAGAAAGAGAAAGAGAAAGAGAGAAAAAGAGAGAGAAAGAGAGAAAGAGAGAAAGAGAGAAGGAGAGAAGGAGAGAAGGAGAGAAGGAGAAAGAGAGAGAGAGAGAAAGAGAGAAAGAGAGAAGGAGAAAGAGAGAAAGAGAGAAAGGAAGAAAGAAGGAAAGAAAGAAGACTTTTCTGCATGGATAAGCAGAGAAGCAAGCATGTGCTCAAGAGCAAAAATACCTATTCAAAAAAAAATGTGTCTGGAAGAAAAAGAAATTGTATTCGCCAGGAGAAAGAATGTTTGTGGATTTACAAGGTTACTCTGGATAGTAAAACTAATATTAACTGAACATTAATTCAACATCTAATGGATACTTCAAAGTAAATGAAACAGGTCAGCCAGAAGTTCCACTGAAAATCAGTTCAAATTTTGGATGTGAACTGAAGAGTGACATTTAATAGAGAGATAATGACACCACAAAATAGCATCTGGGATATGTCCTCAGCAAGCAGAAAAGCAAAGTGACTGCTTGCTGGCTGCACTCTATGCACTTACCTATTTACTCATTTACAATTACTGGTGTGTAATCTCTAAATTACATACGTACACTACCTAAATATAAAACTTTGCCCTTTGGTTGATAAACTCTATCTGTAATTTTGTATGATTATGGAGTCATGATCACTGGCAAAAAAGCAGTTTGCAATTTAAAAGTTGCAGTAATGCATTTTAATTCATATTTTATGCACAAAAGAAGTATAAACCGGAAATGATAGCACCATGGAGATCCTTTCTGCTAACATTTTACTAGTATGCAGATGAGCACTGGATATTTATATTTCTATGATTTAATGAATGCATGTTAAATAAACAATTACTTGACTTTATACTGTAAATTGAGTTTGAGAGATTACGAAGTTGACTGTATCTGCTCTAGTGTACAAAAGACAGGCTTCCCACATTAAAAGGATATGTGTAGGAATAAGGAATAGGAGGAAAGGTTGGCCAGGGATGTAAATAATAATGCTGATTGATGGATAAAAAATGGCACCCAAACAGGGACCTGGCCTGAACAATAAGAGAAGATTGTGTGAGCCACGCCAGGGATATAAATAATAATGCTGATTGATGGATAAAAAATGGCGCCCGAACAGGGACCTGGCCTGAACGATAAGAGAAGATTGTGTGAGCCACGCGGGATGCGAGCCTCAGAAGTTCTAGAAGATTGTGCAGAGAAGCAAGCTCTACAGGATGAAGAGGAAACAACGTACATGGTAACAAAGCTCTGAGCTACGCGGGATGAGTGTGGGCCGCAGAAGCTCTGGACACTCGGGAATACTCGGGAGTGCAGGCCCGGGAAGCTCTGGATACTCGAGAAGGCGGGCTGAGGAAGCTCTAGCCACGCAGGAGAGGAGTGAGGGCCATGGAAGCCCTGGACACTCAGGACAAGTGTGGGTCATGGAAGCTCTGGACACTCAGGAGGAGTGTGGGCCGCAGAAGCTCTGGACAACACTCAGGAATACGCGGGAGTGTGAGTGGTAGAAGCTCTGAACACTCGAGAAGGCTGGCCGGGGAAGCTCTAGCCATGCAGGAAGCGAGCCTCAGAAGCTTTAGTTACTGAAAAAGCAGGAGAAAAGGGGAAAAAAAGGGCAGGAAAAAAGGGAAGATAAAAAGCGAAAACAGGACACTGAGCCTCAGAAGCTCTAGAAGAACCTAAGGAGCAGTGAGAAGAAACCCTGGATGGAGAAGAGGCGGTGGGGCCTCTGGGTTGTTGTGCCTGCTCCTCTCTCTGTTTTCCCATAGATTTGGCTCCTGGAATTTTTGCAATAAAAGGAGCAAATACAGTTTAAGGCAGTAATTAATATGGGGGAAAGTTATATGTTAATCCAACTAATTGTTTTGCTTTTAAAACTTAAGTGGCATCTCCTGGAATCTTTGTCAAACTAAGCTTTCAGATAAAAATCGTCCAAACCAGTTGTCTTCCCTCGTTGATTTCCTGGAGATTTTTAGCCAAAAGAATTGAGCAACAACAACTCTAAGAAAATGCATGCCAGTTTTCTTCGGTTTTAGGTCCTTTGCTGAGAAGCTGTTCCACATCATTTAGAGCAGAGGATGACATTTCTAGAAGGGGTCATCTTACTCACAGAAAAGTGTTTTTTCACTTTTCTATGACAATCCACTCAAATTAGGCCCAGTTGAACTGGCTATCCCTAAAAATTACTTCCTTGAGCACATATATCAGAGAGGTTTACCAGTGTCTGACACTTAAGACAGTCAGGAGTTCTTGTCAGCACTAAGCTCATTCCAGCCCCTCACTATTCCCACATATCAACCAGATGTGAGCATGCCTACGGTTTGAAGATCTGCAATAACTTAAACTGACAAATAAAATAAAATTTCGAGAACTGTTATAACATAACAGTGACACATTTGCTAGAAAGACTGTTCCCCATTTAATGGATCACATTAAGAAGTTTTCTTACAAAACCTGAAATCATTTCGGAGGGAATATTTCCCTTTCCTCAACACTGCAGATATTCAGTCTTTTAGAGCTTTTCTCCCTGAGAAATAGAGCGTACAAGTTTTCCTTGACTCAAGAAATCTGGCAGACCAGTAGGATTATTTTGGAATAAGAGCAGGTGTGTTTAATCCAAGAGCACCACAACATTCCTGAGTGCTCCTGAGAGATGATAGGGTTTACTTCAAATATAACAAATCCTCCAGCAGGAAGATATGAAGACCTTCTAAGAGAGACATGTTATATCTTGTGTGACAAAGCAACATGGTGGGTTGCATTTTTAAACAATAATTTTTCTTTGTACATGAATAAATAACACCTGGCCTCTTCACTGAACCACTTGTTACTGTTTTTGAAGAAGAACAAGACTCAGACTTAACCTGTAGTGAATAGTAAGGCAGTACTGCCAGAGCCTAAAGTACAAATGGATGCAGGAACCATGTCTTCTGAAATGTAGTTCTGAGCGTGAAGGGAGCTATATTCCAGAAAAACAAGCAGGGAGATGGCATAAGGAAAGACCAAGGCTTCATTTCCCTGGCTTTAAAAAGTGCCTTTCACAGAGGAAGTTCCACTACAGAATTGGTGCCAAATGCAATAAACAGAAATATTTAATGCCTTGCAAGTGCATCCAAATCTATCATTTATGCTTTTTACACACATACACCCATCTGTCTTTATGCACATGCTTGGGAAACACCAGCTCCCAAATATTTATAATTTTATAAAGATGTCAAGAAAAATTAGGGATCTATTACGCCCATAGATGAAGCAAAGGAAACACAGGAGACACTGTAACAAATATACTACTGCGACAGACGAGAAATATATAAGGCTATTTAACAAAATGTCAGAGTGGTCCTTTGTTGGATACTTAAACAAACCTACCGCATAACTGAATATATGAGAATACAAGAATGTGCAGTGTTTGGGATAAATTAAGAACCTGATTTTTTTATACAGGTCATTTATTTTGCAGCTGCTATAGAAACAAAAGTCTCCAGCAAATTCTAGCAGCAGACTAGCAAGAGGGCAAGTGAGTAAGAGAAACGGGAGATGATCACCAACGAAAAGACAGTGAAGTGAACTTATAGCATAATTATGATTCTAAATAATATTTTAAAGTTCTGAATTTTAGAAAATGGTAAAAACACAAGAAATATACAGATGAAGCCTTAGCTTTAGATTTGTGAGGTTATTTATACAACAGCCTAACTGTTGGGCTGCTCAGCCAGCGTATGAGAAGGCATACTCAATTCTTTACTCTGCCTGAAGGGCTTAATACACACTTGCGAAAAAATTGTTCTTCCTACTAAGAAATAGGATCTTCTAAACAACTGCTCTTAGACTGTCTTACTGATACTGCTGGAATTTGAACATTTCCTTAATATTCAGATTCATGTAATAGACTCAAATCACTATGCAGATAGGAAAAAAATAGTACGAGAGACTTGAAGGAATCACATACTTGATTTGAACTCCACTTCATTTGAAATGTCCCAAATAAATACTACACTACAAAGTCTGACTTTGTTTTCTTTTGTTTTCTGCTGCAGTGGACACTTCCGTAGCTCAAAGCAAATGAAAGAGTATGAAGAGAGGAGCTTGAGAGGGGCCTTCCTTCTGTCTCACCCTGACCCATTACCTTCCACATGCTTGTGTGACTGTGGGGAATGGGTAAATATTAGTATTCTTTTTCATCACTATTATGTGCACCCTATGGGCTTATGATTCATAAGCGGTAAAATAAGACTTGTTTGTAAGCATGACAGACTAGGAAAGGCAAAATGATGGTCTAGATAAAAAGCATCTCAAGCACTCAAATCTAATCGTCAAGAGTCTGGGCTGCACAGAGACTACTGCTATGCTGCAAGCTTATTTGCACAAGAATATTGTCAGGGCTCATGTGAAAATGACAGAGGCGCCAACAACTTCACAGATTCATTCTGCAGAAGGCAAGAGCAGGAAGAACCTGAACGTGACCCAGACAGACAGGAGGCAAATGGTCCATAAGAATCCCAAGCCCTTCAGCCATGACAACCGCACACATTATTTCGGGTAAGGGAAAATTGCTCAGATTATGTTCATTGGATTGGCTGCTAATTCATAAATTTCAGTATGCACAGAAATCTAATGAATGCATCACTCAGCAACGTAGTTTACAGTTTGTTATTATAGCTACAGAGCAGCAGAACAAGCAAAAGGCACATCCCACACATTTTCAATTAGGTACGAACACTTAATCTGCTTATATGTAAATGCAATCTTATACAATACGAATTCCAAAGACATACAGACACTGGCAAATGGAGTGACCGATTTGTGGTTACGGCAGATGCACCACTCCTAGCCGCCGTAGCAGAGCAATATTAAAACACCTGCTGCATGAAGGATGATGTAATCTAAAATTCACAAGGAGGCTGGCTTCCCCTGTCAGCAGCTGCAGACAGCTTTTGTTATTAATTTTAAATGGGCTATCATGCTTAGTGTGCACAGCTTTTTAATTTCACACATGCCATGCCCTGCAAAATTGCACGTGGGCGTAGGTCCTTGAAGCATTGCTACATCTGAATTGTTTCAAAACAAAATGTTATTTTGTTAGTGGAATCAAGCTGTTCTGAGTATCAAAAGGGCATAAGAAAATGGGTGATATTTAGCAGATTGCAGTACTGCAGGAGAGCACCTACCACGAAAGCCCAGCTTACATTTTCAAATATGCATGCAGTTCACACAGGGCCTATTTTCTTTGATTTTTTTTTCTGTAACACTTTTTTTGTTGTTGTTGAAGAGACAGACTTGATTAACTAATCTGACTGGGAACAACAATATATTTGAACATGCAGTGTGCAGCTTAGACAGAAAAAAGTTTATCTGAACAATCAAATTTTTGGACATAGATAACTCTAGATGATGTCCAAGACTATTCCTGTTTTTCAGGAGAAATACATTAATTCCACAAATAAATATATCTGATGTATACTAATTATATTATCTGAACAATCAAATTTTTGGACATATATAACTCTAGATGATGTTCAAGACTCTTCCTGTTTTTCAGTAGAAATACATTAATTCCACAAATAAAAATGTATCTGATGTATACTAATTATACCTTTAATATATTAGAGGTATATTAATCACATTATTAATGCAAATTAAGTACTAGCATTTACCATTATATCTTCAATTCTTACAATCTTTTTAAAAATATTGCAGGAAGCAATGCAAATTGCTATTTTAACTGCCATCATCCTGAGTACTATTTTCCTCATAATCACCTTTTACAGGTGCTGCAAACACATAGGAAGTAATTTTATTTTCTTCCCTGTGTGAATGCACCCCAGCGTGCTGCTACAGATATTCAGCTTGATTTCTAGCCTGAAAATCAGGGAGAACCACATGTATAAATATCATTGCCTTTCTGATGTGTCGGCTTCTCAATGAACCTGCTTACAAGCAGTTGTTTCGGAAGACAACAGGAAACACACTTAACTTTGAAGATGACATATCATGAGAACTGCAACTTTCTTAGGTTAGAAAACACCACCTGTCATTGATGACCTGGCTGAAGAATATGTTTGCTTTACCAAGACAGTTAAACCAGGCTTTGCCTGCCCTCAACACGGAGCCATGACAAAAAAAGCACCAGCAGATTCCCACGTAGTGTATCTTTTGATGCTATGCCTTTCAAGTACGAAGAAATTCAAAAACTTGGCAACGGTATACGAATGGAAACGAACTCCCTAAGAAGAAATCTCTAAGAAATCTGTTGATGAAGGCAATGCTTAGGGCAGCCAGAACAAGACAAGAGCCCCATGCAACTTTCCTCTGCCTTGCACGAAGTAACACACTGCACCTGTAGGTCTTGGCAGTTTGAGGCACCAACGCGGGCTGCAACACTCGGACATTGCTGCAACGCACCAACGTGGCAGCCCCATCTCCTCTCTACTGCAGGACCAGACTCCCGAGGGAGGCTGAGCTGCTCTTGCAAAGACTGAGCCCAGCATCCCCCCCATTGCCCACAATCTGTACCAAGAGGAGCATTTCTGCTTCTGCAGGCACCACGCTCACAGCAGTAACATAGTAATTTCCTATACTTTGTGAGGAAGTTATAATATGCACAGGAGGATTCATGGCTTTTGGTCAATTTCTAAAACAGATCTTCATTAAAAATTGCTAATATTTGCCTGTGGTCTTAGTAGACAGGAATATATACATTCCTAGCACACAGGAGCATAAGGAGGCATCTTGTAAAAAGAAAGATCAGGTGCATCCTACTTCCAACCTTAGCAATCTTCGGTCAACTTTTTTCTCTCACAACAGAAAAGCCTAAGAGCTCTTCTCTCAAAAGTCAGAAAAAATGCTTCAGAAAGAACTGAAAACCTATGTCACTTAACAAAAGGGAATGTCACTATCACTGCAGAAGTCATAGAGATGTTTTTGTTTTTTTCCTAATGTAAGGCTGCAAAGAAAGAGGATTCTTCATAAGGATTTCTACATCAATGGTTTTCACTTCAGGCACTAAAACTGCCTTTTTTGTTTTGTTTTTAACTGCATTTGAAGAATCTCCTATTTTTTGTTGCCACAGATCAGCAAAAGCAGCCGTGGGGATTCTCAGCTTTGAGTTGCACATCATAAAATGTGTGATGTATCTGGCTCAATGCAAGCTACCAATGGAAGTGGTTTGCATTCTACTTGCAGTGGGCTCCCCACAAATAAGAAATCCTGTATTTCATGCTGAACTACATCTTGAAAATATCCACCAATCATTTCACTGTGATCAGTCATAGGATATAATTCATTTTATAAAAAACTACCACAACAATGTAGGTACAGAAGAAAACTGCTTCTGATAAAACTCAGTTTTTTCCCTTTGTTTAGAGTTCACAGAAGCCTTCAATCTGGCTGCCTACAAAATGCCCCCATCTTGAGGTATACATTGGTAGAGCGGATTTAGAGAACTGAATTCTGTATTGTGTGCACTGTTTAGAGATTACCTATGCCTATGTGAGTATAAACACGTAAGTACATTAGAATCAGTGGTAGCAGATCCGAGAAGCAGAAGAGGAAGCAAGACAAGCAATAGAGAGTCCTCCAAGATGAGGAAAGACCAAACTTGGGAGGAACCAGGGAGCACCAGAGGGATCAGAACTGGTTTTAAAAAGGCTTACAATGGCACACATACAGTTCCTTGTTTCTTCCCTACTGTGTTCATGAAAGAACATCCCAAAATTCCTGCACCCACCCTCATGAACTGCTTCTTTTACACCTCCCCAGGATAATCAAACGTTCTATTATAACAAAGAGCTTATTTTCCATTAGGTATCATTCTACTTGATATCTCAGTGTTCTCACAACACCTTTTCTGACATATTACTGCAAAAATATTTTACTAGGAAAAGCAAATGACAGGGAATTTTCTTTGGAGGACCTTGAGTTCTGTGGCTTGTTTTCACCAATTCTGAACAGAATAAGGGAGACTGGAGAGACAAAGTTTTGTAATTCATAACAAAGGTTTGATGGATTTAAAGTTTCGTTTTCCACCAGTGTAAACATAGCCTCTTAAGCAAAGGTTAAAATAATTTGGCAAAAAAATGATCATCTCTCAATGAATTTAAGAAATACCTTCATAAGTTGATCGGACAATCTCACATGGTTTAACGGAAACCAAACTGAACCAAAGGCCTATCAGTAACAAAGAAAAACGGTGAAATCACACTTATTTTCCATTTTGTACCTAAGAAATGCCTTTAATTCATATAATCAGTGAAAGCTTACTAAAAAAAAATCCATTTTCTCTTTTTAGCTACTTCCAATGATATTTAATATTAGTATTGCACTGATAATTCTTAAATATGCAGCTAAATAGGCAGAAATGCTTAGCTTGAACAATAGAAGTGTAATTTAATTCATGACCATTTCTTCACTTTCCCAATTCAGTAGATATTTCAGGATTATCGCCAGTATTTTCCCCGTATCACTCTTGATATTTCTTTTATGATTAATTCCTCTTAATATCTTGACATCTACCAATTCTCACTTCTGATGCATTATCTGTATTAATCACCTTAAACTCTTATAATCCTTCTTCTGTGAAATTCTATTGATTTACTATCAGATTTTGAATGTCATCTCCTTCTACTTTGCAGTACACAAAAAAATAAAATACAAACTACTTGTAGGAGGTGAATGTGAGTAAATGTTCTTGAACTTGCTAAAGCAATGAATGTTAAACAGTGATTATCTTATTTCCTTGTAAGTACCTTCTTAAGGACTTTGTCCTATTTATAGCTCTCTTGATGCCAGTATTTAGAAAAACATTACTCTTGAACACTACTGCTGTTCTAAACAGAAGTGAATTTGTACTGCCCTCACATAATTCACTTTACATTATTTTTTAATTTAGTTTGAGATTCTTTTTCCTGAGCTTTGAAAATTCTCTGTTTAATATTTCCAGATCTCCTCTCAACTCCTATGTTCCTCAGTTCATCAAAGATTTATTTCCTTTCTGTTTTTCCTTTTGTAACCCTACCACTTTGCAACATGCTTATCTATACGTAAAACCTTATGAAAAAAAAGTTTAGCTTACTGGTCACCTCACCGCCTTTTTTACTATTTTCAGTCATCATCTGAAAATAACATCTTGAAGTGCCCACGACTTCTACATTTTTCTCTTTCTTCTAGCCCTTTTGCAGTTTAAATTCATATTGTACTACCCACTGCTAGCTTGCATGAAAATAATGGACTATAAAAATATGGATTTGTATAAGAGCTACATAATCATAGAAAACATTCACTATCTTTTGCTAAATTTAAATATAGCTCTTAAAGTAGTGCATGTACACAACAAAGCGTATAGTATGCTAGCAGCCTAAGCTGTGAAAAAAGGTTTCAAAACTCATACGAAATATTTAACAAACCAGAATGAGGTAATGAATTTGCTAAATCAAAGAAACAACGTAAAATCATTGATAGGGCTTTGAACAGAGAACAAAAAAACTATTCTTTACTATTACCAACATTAACTACTGATTGCATTAATCAGGGACAGTCACTGAGCTATGTTGTCTATACAGACTGTAAATTATTGAGACTACTCGTATCAGAGATCTTTCTGTGGTTTGCTACATATTGTCAAATATAGATATTAATATAGATAATATAGATATTCTTAGACTGTAAAAGCATAGACTTTCTAATAGTAACTTAGACTAAATAAGATTTTATTAATAACTAATTATTTTAAAATGAGACGAATTCTGCCAGAGTGAAATTACAATTATAAAGAAGACAAAGAGAACCTCTCCAGTTGCAAGCATTTACCACTAAGAGCTAAAAAATTATCGATTACAATAACACTTTTTTCAGGTTATAAGAAACTTTTGATTATGACTTTCCTTGTGCTTTGACATATTTTTTCCATGCTTTGACCATAAAACTTAATGCTTGATAATTAAAAAACATTCCAGATTATGGAGTTAAAGTCATAAAAAGTAGAATTCTAAAGGCAAAGCTCTACAAACCAACGTAAAGAAGAAAAAGGAGAAAGCAGTTTAAAAAAATAAAAACATAAAAACAAGTCAATTTGGAGTCCATGCTCGTAATCACTAAAGGGTTCCTCTGGAACATTTAAAAAATATCAAGAAATTCCCAGGAACTGTTTATAATAAGCACGAGAGAGATGACAACCTGAAAGTAACCAGTTAGTTGATATATATTGTGAAACTATATATATCGTGCGACCATATATATTGTGCACCATTAAAATCACAGCAACTGATGCTTACAAATCAGCTAGATAAAAGCAATCAATATAATTTTCTTAATAGGCAATTGAAGCACCTTTTTTAAGTAAAAAATGAATCAAGAATGCCATCAGTTGAAAATAAGGTTATACCATCCTTGCACTACAGTACAAAATATGCAATAACATAAAAAAAAATCAGCTTGATTAGTTAGGTAAAATGAAAGCTTAGATAGGATAGGACTTTTACCTTTAAACACCTTCAGAGTTATATTCTACTTTAACTGATGGACTGATCATTGATGAAAAACATTCAGCCTGGAAAACAAATTTCTAGCCTTTGGATAAGGAAAGTTCTCAAAACAACAGGAATTTTGAAAGTACAAAAATGACTAATAAGATGAAGCACAAGAAGTTCATCTTTTCAGTCCAAAGTTTCTATGCCATAAATCAACATCTTACAATTAAAAAAAAAAAAAGCATCTTTTTTTGATGAAGCATTTTTGAGGTAATCCTACAATTTCTATTATCTCCATGCAAGCACACACGTAACTCCAATACATTCCACTTCCTGGAATGTTCTCTTGTATACCATGACTCTGCAGAGTGAATGCAAAGCGTTATTGTAAATGTCCAAAGCAGCCTCTACCGCTAACACTTAAAAGAAAGTTTATTCCATATACTTAGAGGGATATAAATTCCAGAAAGTGTCAGCTTTGACATCAGCACAGTGCACAGTTAATATTATTGAAAATATTTAAAATAAAATATTTAACAAATGTTGGCACTTGTCATCCATACACTGAAAAAAAAAAAAAAACCCTAGACCTTTCGGTGTCAGTGTTGCAGGAAAAAGAAAAATAAAACAACAGCTAAGTTTAAATTCCATAACACTTTTTTCAACAATCACCAAAAGAGAACTTTCATATATGCATGCAATAAATTTGACTTTACATTGTTCACAGGCATGGAACTTGTCACACAAAATACACATTTCATTCAAAAATACATTATGATATAAGTTTATACAAACTGATAATGAAATTATCCATAATTATAAACATACCTATACGTGCTGCATCAACAGCAAGTGGTGTCTCTGGTGCCAATTTCTGAAGGGCCTGTTCGCCATCTGTCTTCTCCAGTGAGCTGTTATGTTGAGACTTCTGTTGGTCTTCATCTTCAGCAACAAATGAAATTATGCCTAAAACAAATAGACACCAGATGTTATATTAGCCGGGGCATTAGCTTTATAAAACAGACTGCCAGACTTGCACAAATATTTCCTGAGTTCCAAACCAATGAAAAAATGAAGTAAAACCTGAACTCCAGGTGTCAGCCATCCAATTATAATTTATGGTAACAAAAAATATGTCTTGATTGAACCCAAAGAAATTAACTATTTTTTCCCCCAAATAAGAGCAATTATATCTATCTGAACTAAAGACCAGGGATATGAAATATAGGCAAACCGACTTTTCAAAGATTACCAAATATGGACAAGCATTCTTTCTTTCCAGTGTAATTTTCTATGTCTAGGTTTGATTGCTTACATTATTCTTTTTAAATCACACCAAATTTTAATCTATTGCTGGAACATAATAAAAGTACTATTTAAAATATTTCCACCATACCTATTTTCTCCTTTTTGTATTCTGCAGAAGTTTTAGGATAGATAAGTATTCAGCAGTATTTAGACAGTAAAAGAATTTAGTGTGGATAAAATACACTGGAGTGAAAAAATGCAGATTCCTATCTGATTAGAAAGTATAATAAGTAAATAAGTAATTAGAAAGTATAATAAGTAAATAAGTAATTAGAAAGTATAATAATAATATAGTATGCACATAGTTTCTGTCTTTCCAGAAGATTTGAAATGGCAGCTTGAAAAAAAAGTGTGTGGGGGAGGGGAGGGCGGAACGCAATTCTTCCATTATGTGTTTCTAACTAAGAGCTTTTAATCAACACAACTTCTTGGAATTCATATACATCATTACTATTTTCTCTAAGTCACAGTCACTCAACATTTTCATACATTCTGGAGAAATAAATATAAATTGCAGGCTTAATTCTTGTCTCAGAAGTATGAAGAAAAACTCATTGAGGAGGTAATTTATTTTATGATACTCTATTTTTTGTATAAATGCCTAAATGCAGAAAGAATTTTTGCATTTAAGAACCTCATAATTTATGTGAGAAGTTCTCCCAAAAGGAACTGAGGAAACTGCATCTTATTAAGGGTTTGGGAAAATTATTCATAGTGGAACTTTCTTAATCGCAAATGGAGAATTAACATAATTATATCCAAGTGCCATAATAACTTGAGATTTTTTTTCCTCCTCAAAAGCCTACCCACATTTAACAGCATTTTTCTTTCTCATGCTTTCAGTGAGATAGAGAGGTGGCAACAGGCCATGTTGTGCCATGATGTGCTGTGTTCCCTGACAGGTTGAATTTACCACCTTACTAGAAGGAGTAGCTAAGTGCAATTCAGGGAACTGCTGCGTCTTCTTGCTCTTCCTGAGCTTATTACCTACAACACGCTCCTCCTCACTGTACTCCTCATGCGGGTGATGGGCTGCAAAATATGTGGACAAAAGACACCCTCCAGCAGCAGAAATAGCAACCGGGCCCCCTTCCAGGTGCACACGAAGAAAAGGCACTAACATATAGCCTGAACCAAAGAAGATGGTGGGAACAGTCTTGAGAGAAAAGGCCAAGCCCCAGGCAAGTCAAGGAAGGCACAGAGGGACCTTGACAAAAGGAGTCACAGGGAGGAGAACTGGGACCACGCAGCTCCCCGGTTCAAGAAGCTCTTGAGGCTTCACCAGACGAGGCCTAATCAGGCTTCCTATACACACACCTGTACACAGGCCTTGAGCCTTAGCTTGCTCCCCCTACGGACATATTTCTGCAGGAGTCTGTATTCATACCTGAAACTTCCCATATTTTTTTCCAAATGCTTCCAAGAAGTCACAATAATGTCTTAAAAAAAGCAGTATTTTTTTCATGATATGCCCTGTAATAGCTACATTAGGTGGCAATTTTGACATGGCCAATACTGACAAATTATTTCTGCTACGATAGATTACATCAAAACTTTACAGGAAAGCAAGGTTTTATCATCTTCATTCTGCCACAGTCTCTTTTTTCCCCTGCGAAACAACAACTGATTAGCAGAACTGTAATGAACCAAAGCAGAAAACAGTTAAAAAGGAGGTAGATATGTATTTAAATCCCGAGGAAGGAAGTGCATTTTTTTTTAATTAAAAAATATTAGACTTCAAAAACCTCTTCCTCTGCTAATAAAATATATAGCTTCCTAATAATAAAAATCCACTTCAAATAGAAAATTTTTACAAGTTCCTAAAATTAAGCACAATATAGAAGCCAGAGGTGGCATCTGAATAAGCAGGAGCTATTGCAATTTCAAGACAATATTGAATATCTAAAGGAATATCTTCATAGAGAAAGTGGATGCATATATATACATAATAAAAAATAGAGTTGTTATGGAAGGCTCAGGTGAATATAGAGAATATTGATGTAGAAGAAGCTATTTTGATGGCACTAGTAGTTAATGGATCTTAGGACAAATAAGAATTAGTCTGTTTTTATTTCTCATTATATAATTGTATATTTCTTGTCTATTGCAACAAAGTGTTACAGAGCAGAAAAAGTGCAAGGAAAAGATTATTAATTTTAAATGACATCTTAATCATAAATATACTTGAGAAATGTCAACAGTTATAATCAATGAGCAAAAAGAAAAAATAATAAAGTTGATTTAAAATACACAAATAATTGCTGGAAAATGCTAAATTCTTAAATTCTATAGGGACTGAGTAAGAGAGCACATACACAGTTTAAAAGCTTTTTTTTTATCAGTGAATATTTTTAAGCTCTGTATTAAATGTCCTTTCAAAAGCATTGAAAAAGCTGTCCTAAGAACTCCTAATAAATATTATTTTTTGCAGCATTAAGTTGGACTGCTCAAAGAGTTCCATAACACTGTAAATTGCTAATGTTAAAGAATATTTCAAGATCCATTGGAGAACTGGTAACTTCAAACCATTAAACTTGATAAACCACTATGATTATCACTCAGCAGTCAAATAATCAAAAAGTCATTGAAGAATTTTATTATAATTGCCGATACTGTATTTGCTTTCCTTATGGAAAACAGATTTCAGACAAACAGAATTAATAACACTGAAGTTAAAAACTTGATTCATAAAGGAACCTGAATTGATATAATGTATTTAGATTTCTGCAAGACACTCAATTAAATCTGTCAAAGTATTTCAATAAAAAAAATCAGTTTTCCTACAGATGGCATACATTTTTAAAATGAATTTATCTGCTCAGCCTTAAAATATTCATAAATTGCACTTCATCATCTTCATGGGTGCCAAAGTATATATTACTGGCATACAGCTGTTCAAAATTTTTATCAAAGAAGAAAAGAAAATCATTGCTGACAAGAACTGCAATTAAATATATATATATATAATTTCAAGTCAGATTTAACACATAGAATCCTTATTAGTGAAATAAAATAGTAAACGGTAAGCTGTGCATCACTTGAGTTTTTAAGCTTAGACTGAATGTTTTCCTGGAGAGTATACTGTTGCCCTAAGCAGAACATTACACAGGAGATTACGACAGCTGCTAATACCCAAACATATGAATATATTCAAATATATATAGGCTCCAAAAATCTGACATTCTGCAGGTTAAGAGAAAGTGTGTTATACAATGAAGAAGAATTAAAAAATAAACATCCTCTCAGGTAATAAAAGAAGACATTGGGATGCATAAATTCTGCAACAAAAATGACATACTCTATCAGAAATAATAGATTTAAAATGATCTGAAAAAGTAATCACTCTTACAGTCTTTCAAAGGCATCTTTTAAGCTTGGCTTCTCAGTTTTCTAAGAGCTTTGTGCCGGGGAACAAGCTTTTCTGCTGTAAATGCCTGTGCATGGGTTGTTATTCTGCAGAACCCACAGCTGCTTTCCTTTCCTTCAGGAAGGGAAATGGCATCTGGAATCACCATTCTGATGCTGCAAAGCAACTGATATGTGATAAATCATTCACAAAAGCCCTCACTGGGCTTTTTTTTCTTTATGGTATAATTGGTTCTTACTTTTGTGTCATACACATTATATGACAATATGACTGTGAAAATATCACATCTGGTAATCTTGAAACGCACTCATTCAAACCCAGAAAAACACTACACTTAATCCCAGAGGCACAGTATCCACTGAGTCACCATGTGAAAACTTTTTTTGAAATGGTTAGCCTGTAGTTTAAAGAAAGCAACTCTTTGTGAGCATAGATCTTGGTAGAGGGAGGTTATCTTTTTCCTGATGTAATGGACTACAACTGTGTAATTCATATAGTATTCTGAGAGAAGTTCTACAGAAAAGATGAATTAAAAACAATTATAATTTAGAAAAGCTATAGTTTTTGCCATTTTTTCTGCTGACAAAGAAAAGATGTTTAGTGTAGGTTAAAATGCAGCTTCTGTATGATCTATTTTGCATAGGAAAAACTTCAATGAAAATATATGAAAGTTCTAAACTGCTCCTGAAAACCCTACTTCTTGGTGGTCTACCAGGATTAGCTGAATTTGCTCCTTGTATGAAACGGGAACAGAGTAAGACTCATGTAGAGGAGGAAAGTTCTCTTCTGTCCTCGGGAAATCCTCCCAGGTGTCCTTTGCATACACCTGGGGTTGCAAAGGAAGTTGTTTTGTTTATAATCCTTGTTTATAATTTATAACTTGTGGGGTGCACACTTTATCTTAATGCTCTAGATGATGAAATCATGTTATGAAAGGGCCCAGGATGATGCAAGGATCTCACATGCAGTCCACCTCAGAACTAAAGACAGGTTTCTTGTGCAAGGACCAGGCAAGACAGCATCGTTCAGATGGTGCCCGGTACCATCCTGCAGACCCGGGGGGCTGCTGCCGTAGAAGAGATGGTCACAGTCTGTTGCGGACTACCCAGTCAGCTGGTGGTGTGTACAAACTGAGCAGCCAATTGCGGGGGGTCAGCCATAGCAGAGGAACGGCCAGGGACACTCACTGCAATCAATCAGCCCGAAGGTCTTTCGAGATTTGTCTCAATTGCAGTGTAATGGTCTCAATATTTTTCTAATTTTAAGGTTCAAAAGTTGTAGGCAGCATATAAAAGTACTGCCTACTAGTACAGATACACTTCAAAAGTAAATAAAAGGTGATGTATAAAACTGGAAAGCTCCTTTCTATGTGCTCGTTAATTTTCATGTGTAAAAGGTCACTGACTACAGTTAGGTCTTTTTTTTTAAATCAAGTACTATGAGTTTGGTGCTATTCTGGATGTAGAAAACAGAAATATGAATTTGATAAAAGACCAAACAGTAGACAGAGGCTTTATCATATCTAAAGGAAGCTGCTCATTACTCAGGAAATGCATTGCTGAAGACTTTTATTTGGTGCCAGAATTTTGCGTGAAAAATTTATTAGCTATTATTTCTATGCTAAAAATTCCATACAACAAGCCAAATGAAGCATATAATTACAGCCCTCTATTGAAATGCTTCCAAACGGACTTTTGAGAAGAACTGGACCTATTTTTGGCTAAATAATTTTAAAACTGAAAGAAGGAATGCAAAAAAAAAAAATGACCTTGAAAAATACAAACCAGGTAAATGCTCAGTATAACCTCCTCTTACCAGGTACAAATACATGCAATTGATTTTTAAATGATAAAAATATTATTAGAAAAAGGACAGGACTACAAATTCAAATATAAGTTAGGCAGTTCTAAATCTCAAGTCTTCCCTTAACACTATGATGTGAAGAAAGAATCAGGGTTCAGTACTTTCTATCTGTTTACTCTGCTTGTATGAGCAACAATTTAAATCTCAGTTAAAGAAAAGAATAAAATTCTGGCTTCCATCTTTAAATCTCTGGTTCTAGTAGTGCTTAGATATCTACAACTTTATATGGAAAATAAGGTATAGACCCAATAACTCAAGGAAAATTCAAACTGAGGAATTTCCATCTCATTAAATTTTATTAGACTACTTAAAAGCTGCGCACGTGCTTGCATATTTGAAGCACCTGACCACTTGCTTAGCAGTAATACACCTTTAAAAATAAAAATATGCACAATATTAAAAAACAGTATCACCAGCAATTACACTTGTTTCCAAAAGAAAGGTTATGTAGAACAGAAATATGTTACATGTAAAAAGGTTTAATCTGCTAAAAAGATGTAAAAATGCTAAAAAAATGTTCAAATCTGTAAAAAAAAAAAGGAGTTTTAATTTATGCAGATTTAATATATTTCTACATTATACCTTCAAAAATTCCTCGTTTCCATGGAGAAACAGTCAAAGGGTAATCAACTGCAGCATCTGGTTCTACAATAAGAAATGGTGGACCACCCACTATTGGAAGATCTGAAGATACCTGGTGAACAGATTTGTCAAAATCATCAAAAGAAACAATCAAAAGAGTTACTGTTGTAGTACAGACAAAGTATCTATTCTACCACCTTTGAAAAGTAGTACATTTTATAAAACACACTATTGGTAAATCCTACCCATTATGCAAATTGAAAGAATACATATTATAAGAGTATGTGCTAAAGGTAGCATACCTTTCAAATACCTTATCAAGTCCAGATCTTTTAGTCATTGTTCAGATTAAGCAAAATTATCTATATTCAGTAAAATAAGACAGTAGAACTAGGTAGCTTTTTTTACACACAATTTCTTTATAAGTATGGCATACTTTAGAAATATAATAAAGAACTTTAACAATACTGATCCTAAGTATACTTCTAAGTATTGACAGATCAAAGCAAAAGTTAACATGTTGCTTTAATATCAATTGCTATACTTTAATGCTATTTGAATGTTTCCAGATATGGTATATTTTGTAAATGACATATATATTATAACCTATATATTACCTACTCCAACAATTAAATGACCAAAACAATTTTCTTGTACTGAAAGATGGATTTGGTTTTCTATCAATGTCATTACAGAAATATGAACTGAGAGTCTACGACTGGCTGTTGACAGAAGGAAAAAGGTGTTTAAGGTCTTACCAACTATAGCTGATGGTTACAGACTACCTGCTCTCACCACCTCTTGTTACCTCTGCCACTGGAAGAAACTTCTGTTGAGCAATAATATTTTAAATTGATACCTCAATTTCTGCAGTGAATGTTCTGCAGGCTAGAATTTTCCATGGAGGTGCAAATTTAAAAAAAATATATTTTTAGGATAACACTAGAATATATGATAGGACTTCAAAAGAGGAAAATACGACCTCTTCCGGGACCTGATTGGGAGAATCCCATCGGATATGGCTCTAGAAGGAAGAGCCATCCAAGAGAGATGGTTCCAGCATCACCTTCTACAAGCCCAAAATTGGTGCATCCCAGTGAGGAAAACGTTAAGAAAAGGTGAAAGGAGTTCTCCTCCTCCATGTACACATGAAATAGGAGCTCCTGGCAAAATTCAGACAGAAGAAAGTGTATAGAAGATGGAAAAAAGGACAGGCCTCTTGGGAGAAATACAGGGACATCATCGAAGCATGCAGAGATGCGACTTGAAAGGCCAAGACCCATTTAGAATTTAATCTGGCAAGGGATGTCAAGCACAGCAAGAAGGGATTCTTTAAATGAATCAGTAACAAAAAGAAGACGAGGAAAAAAAGGAGTCCATTGCTGGATGGAGTAGGGGCTCTAACGACAAACATACAGTCCCTCCCAACATCAACCATTCTGTGCGATGCAGTACTGTAGCAGTAGCTACAGTAGCATATTATAATTTCTTATTTTAAACTTTTTTTAAGGCAAATTTTGAGTGATATCATGATTCAAGTGAGAAAGGAACATGCACATCCAAAGTTTTCCTGTAGAGGTTAGAATGCTACCATCGTACGCTTCAAAAGGCCTCACTCCTGGATGCTCAAAGAACCAGGACTACAAGGTGAACCGCAAGGCAAAGTACCTTCCTTCTCTCATCATTTCCAGCAGAGAGAGAAAATATCTTTCCTTAGCTCTTCTCTGTGTTGAAAAGGCAGTAAGCAGACTGTTTTAAATTCTGAGAGCAAAGCCAAAGATTTGCAATTCTTTCTATCTCCTTTTTCACATGAACATAAAATAGGGAATGGTAATACAAAAAAACTGCATATCCAAAATGACAAACTACCTAATAAATTCAGAAGAAAAACTTCTATCAGTAGTACTTTACTTAACATATTTTCTAGTTTCATGAATATTATTTATGTTGTAATTACTGCTAAAGCAGAGATTATGAAATATGGTTATTAAACACAAATATTGATTTCCTGAATGCATTGTTATGATCCAGAGTCTCAGCTGAGCAACTTTAAATCTGAATGCCTAATTTTTGTACTAATGGTATATTTCATGATGCCAAGTCAACTCATTAATATCTACACTCAACTGTACTATGTTCCAAACCTGTAAAGTCAGAGTTCTGTTCATAATTTTGACAAATTGACAAACTTGGAGTTTCAGTAATCCCCTCTTCACACACACACTTCCTATTTACTTATCCTTACCGAACATCCCATGTCAAAGTATTCCAGTTTCTATTGCATACTAAAGACTTCCCTGTCATCATTGCTGGCCATCATGCCGAAGTGGTGAATAGATGTATACAGTTTAATCAAGTATCTGTCTCCTGCTATACCAGTATCACCAATTTAGACAGCAATATGTTCAATAATTATTACTTAATAATTGCTTCTCACATACAACTAAAGAAGGTGACAGGTGCTACTTTTAAAAAACATCATGTTCCCTGTTGGTAGGCCAGAATTGAGGAAGTCACAGCCACTGATGAACCTGCTAAGCCAGATTTTTGTCAATAATGTCTCCAGATTGACAGATACTTTAGGAGAAACTCGCATTATTTTCCCTTATCTTTCTATCACTGTAGCTCACTACACTGATATTATGAATTGCAAGAACACATGTAGTTCTTGCTATGGTTCTTAATGTCAGTAAAACTAAAAACAAAGCAGTGTTGTATTGCACTCAGTATTTTCCTCAAAAAATTCTTGCATATTCCCCCCAAAATTCTTGTAATCTGCAGCTCCACATAACCAGGAAGACTACCTAATTCAGATCCGTAAGTCAGCTGCCAAGACAAGAAAAAAAACCTCAAGAAATAAAAATTCTGATCTATGAATGGATTTAAGGAGGAAAGAGAGAATAAGGCATTGGAGTAAAGGGCTTTTTTGTTGGCTTGTTTGTTTTAGATTTTATATTTAGTGTACATTATTTTCAGAAATGACTAGTAGTTTGTATATATAACTGAATACATGAAAAATAATTTAACTGAGTCTTGAGATTCCTCCTGAGAGTTTATTTGAATGACATCTCTTTTGAACAGCACAGAGAAAAACAGTTTTACAGTTTTATTACTGCAAAATCAAGCCTTGAAAGAATTAGGCACTTTTACAGCTAAAGTAGCTATCAAAGGTGTCATTAGAAGCAACCAATAGCACATCAGTCAATTATTTATATCCTGCAGATATATTTCTAAATAAAAATCAAACGAATGTGATATAAAAAAATCTGCCATCATACTGACAGATTAGATTGAATAAAACTACTTCATACTTCCTACTCTTATGGGATGATTTGAACCTAATTTTACAGCCACTAAAATCCACTTACATTTTAGTCACTAACTCTAAATTAAATTTAGCATCAGATAAGGAGGTAGTCCCTTCCTGACATGACATTTGTTGTGAATATTCTTCAGACCCAGGGGTACGTTAATCATGAGAAAGTCAATTTGTTGCCATGTTCCCTAGAACAGACCATGGCAGTGTTTCCCAAAGATTTATACATCAATCAGTAGAAATCTGTACGCAAAACCATTCACATCTTTAAAGGAAGTTTACAGAAACTGTCTTTTTAATCACAGAAAATTTATGTACCCAAAGTGTCCTTCACATCTTCAGAGGCAGACTGAGGGAGTTAAGCACGTGACCTCCACCAAATGCCACCAACATTTATTCCTTCGCTGACTTCCTTGGGACACATTAGTGGTTGCACAGACAATGAAACATACTCGGGCTCCAGATAGGGGCATCCTCTACATGTTGAATATGGAGACAGCATTACTCAGAGATAAGAAGGCTTTTTTAATGGAAGAAAAGAATTATTTCCCTCTTTCTCCTCGCAGACTTAAATCCCATTTTTAATAGCTATCTTTGCAGTAGTATCCATGTTTTAGTTGAAGAAACATAGCAGAATCTACATGGTGTAATTAAATTTTGAATGAAATTACTTTTTATTAAATTAATAGTTTAATATATTCAGTTATGAAAATACTGATGCTATATTTACCCCTTAAAGGCAAAATTGCCTAATTATTAATGCACCTAAATTACACAAATGCTAAGTATTCCTTGCAGTAAATCCTTTATGAATATGCCTGAAAATTATCACATTTGTTAGCTACTGGCACATTTTATGTAATTCTTATATTATTCATCTCACATAATTCAAGCTTTAATATCGCAGGGAATTAAATATCTGCGTTTTTTTAAAAAATCATGCATGTCCTAGTTTATGTCCTAGTATCTATGAGAAGTTACATTGTCTAGTGGATACATTCCATACGGAAGAATGTAAGTGGGAAATAAACCAAGCAATTCAATCATGAAGATAATAATTGTCCAACAGTATTCAAAAACATATTTAAAAAAAAATAAGATATTATTTTTGGGTTTGCTTTGTTCTGTTTCCATGAAGGATGACAAATTTTCCACTTCCCAATCATCAATTAAGCAAGAAGTCAATAGGGTAAAATTTCAAAGATGCCAGATTACTACATAGGAAAGTTATTTGGCTGTCAGGAACTGTTCCCAAGGGAAACCCTGACAAAGATAAAATCAGAAGGGAGCCTTCTGCTTCTCAACAGACTATCCAGAAATTACAGTAATCAGGCAGCATGGAAGGAACAACAACAACAAAATTAGTGTTGCTTATTTTTTCCAGTTGCTCTTTGTGCTATGCACTTCTGGGCAAAAAAAAAAAAAAATCTGCATTTCTAATAAGATGGCTGGTCACACTTCTTTCTAAAAAGCAGCTTTCCTGTATTGACTAGTAACAACAGATAATGATGATCACATCCTGGTTTTACTGATTAAATCATAATATACTGAATAGAAAAGACTAATCCTCTCGAAAATAAAAGCAAGCAGATTGTCTTCACTCACTGTAACAGAAAAAAACATTGTGTGGCATCTGCCACGGAGCACTGCAAGGAATTCATCTTATTAGTTCTGTGTCTGGCCTCTTCTCTTTATTACTGCTATTTTCACTTAGCCATCCTTCAGCCTTTCTTTTCATTAATATACCTTTTTCAAAAATAACAATATATAATAATTATGTTTCTAAACAACTACACTCAAGTATCTATGCTCACATTCTATTGACGAAATGGTTTGAAACAATTCTCTTCCAATCTTCAATGCATCAATTTAGATAGCCTAAAAGCCTAGGTAATAAATCCTAAAGTTGTTTACTTATCACTGGTTCTCTTGAAAAGCCCCTTCTGTTAGTGAGACAGTTTACAGACACCTATGAGTTTTTCATAATTTTCCACTAATTCCAACCCTCCCTGCTTCAACAACCTTTCTGCAACAGCTTCTTGGGAAAATCCTAATACGGAGAAAATAAACTATTTACACAATTTAATCTACTTCATGCATGCAAGCATAAACTTGTACTTGACCTTGCTACTCATCTCCCAAAAGCCTCCAAACCAAAAAGAGTACACACAAACCAAACATAATTAGATCTCAAAAGCTACAATTTGTATGAAACAGGAACCACTTTCCCTGATTTTTGGATTAGGAATGGTTGGATTGTCAAGTCATGGGGAAGAGGGTGAGGAGATGAAGAAGGACAGGGAGAATGTGTAGGAGAGAGAGAAAGAGAGCAAGAGATTTTGTGTGTGTGTTTCATAACCAGAGAATACAGTCAATGAGGTCTAAGTTTAATAACTAGCTCATTCTCAAACTGTTACAACTCCCATAAATCAGCGTAATATTTCTGAAAAAGACATAGTGAACAATCTTAATGCATTCATTTTGAAGCTTAATATTTGAGTGCCTTTCAATTTCAATGGCACAAAAACAGAGTTCACGCAAAGACGGGAAAGCAGAGGAAATTGTTCTGTTCCAACTCTCAGAAGCATTCAGTTCTTTCAGAAATAAAAGTACAAATGTATTAGAAATGTAAATGCATTCACATCTAAAAAGTTCAAACTGCTGAAAGGAAAAATGTTAAAGCCGGTGTTGCACAAAAAAAAAGCCATATCTTACTTTGCTTTGGAGGCTGTGTAAAGCCAGGCCATTCTATGTTATGTAAAATTTATTAAATGTAAATATTCCTCTAATAGTGAAAAACTGAAGCCTATACATCTGTATAAAATAAGGTGAAGTCTTCTCTCTACAGATGCCTGACATATTGATTAAAGCAAATCTGGTGCTACTGACAAAAAGACAGAAAAGACAAGACACACATTTCACATCTCCACACTTGTTTACTAGTCAGATTTTACCTAACAGAATCTATATTCTGCCCTTTTCCATCACACCCATGAGAAAAAAAAAAGAGAGAGAAAAATAAAATCTCAGTTCAAAAATGCATGTACGTTGACAATTTTTAGAGCATATTCTTCTGCCTTGGTGTTTATAGATTGAGTCCTCCTAAAAATGCAGTGTAGATAGAGTATCTAGCATCTTAAATGCCATACTGGATTTTAGCATTTGCCATAATGGATTTAAATGCCATAATGGCTTTTGCTGGCTGAGTTACAAGGTGTTCTTGCTACAGAGCCTTCCCTGCAGCTCAGAAGAAAAGTACTGTCTTTTTGTTCTACTTAATGTACATTTTCTCTCTCTGATGGTATATGACATGAGGTCCTGCACCTGCATAAAGCAGATGTGGAAATGATTGAGATAAGTTTCTGAGTTTCAAATTAAACACATTTATAAAATAAACGGTAGAAAAAATATGTGGGAGAATTAGGGTGATACAACAGTGCTTTTAAATAGAAAGAATGCATTTGGGCAAATATTGTTATAAAACGTATGTAATAAAAATGGGGAAAAAAAAGAAAAAAAAAACTGTTCTTATAAAGCATTTCCTGAATAGGGGAACTAACAAAGATGTTTTTCCTAAGAATTTGTATCTTATGTCCCTCTATTCAAACCACCCCCTATCTCATCACCTCTTGCTTCTCCCTAGTGACCCACTACACTTCGAAAACCTTTAAATTATTTCCTTGAAATTTTATTTCCCGTCAACAAACAACCAGAGTACTCCCAGTTTCCTCCAGTGTCCCTCAAACAACAGCTGGGCAAAAGACACCAGCTGTTAAAATCTGTTCCAAGAAATGTGAGTGCTGCTGTGAGTCCTGGCTAGCAAGCCATAAGGAACAGGTATGGAGTAGTTAGTGCTGCAGCCTTTCCTTAATGGGATAATAATTTTTGCTCCTTTCATGTAATAAGCCAAAGTTTTATGAAGTTATTAGGAACACTGTATTTCAGAGCCATTTTTCTATGAGTTCAAAATGGATGAAACTGGCCACCAGTTTCAAATCTTGCAGGCAACTGAGGAGGGAAAGACTTGGGCAAATAAACAGGCAGGGTAATTGTAGAAGTCTTGTTCCCTTAGAAACCAGACCAAAAAAATACCCCAAATCCACATTTTTTTCTCAAGGGAAAAAACAGTAAAACACACTATCTATCTCACAGATTTCCTTACTATATGCATTTCCAAATCCTTTAAGCTACTAGTTAGTTATAATTTCTCATGAATACATGGATTTAAAAAATATACCAGCAAGGAAAATAGTAGTGTAATATACAATTTGCAGACAGAAGAATACAGACAGGAGAATAGTAGTCACGTTTCTGCATAAATTTACCTTGTATGTCAACTTGTTCTTGGTATAATTAGGCACCTTTAATTCTTTCTGAGCGACCTGTCTCACTTGGCAATCTATCACAATATGATCCAGTGCCAGAGGATTCTTCCCTATTCCCTTAAGGCTAAAAATATTTTCAGTGCCATCTGTAAAATTTCGTAGAATAAGCCTTCCCTGTGTCAAAGAAAGAAGAAAAAAGGTTCAGCACTGTAGAAGTTTTGTCTGGCTGCCAAAGCAACTACTTTCACCTATTAAAGGAGTTAAATCCAGGCAGCAAAAGCAAGCTTTTAAGAAAGCATTCCTAAGGACTTTCCTAGTTTGTATGTAGGCTTTCCTGCTAAACTGAAGAAAGGTAAATGAAGAAATACCCTTTTTTTTTCCTTCAAAGTTATGAAGTTAATAATATAAAGCCATCCCCATTAGGTTCTAGATGGAAAATGAGAAAACCTCTGAGAAAATATGTTTGCATACGTCCTTGTATAAAAAAATAATTTTGCCCAATCGTTTTTATCTGTACTTCACTAAAAGGTCCATCATGATCATTAGTCATCAAAGGATTCAAGGCTTTAGGGTTTTAATAGTTTTTTAATAGTGGATTTCTAAACTACACCATGTTTGGTTGGTAACACAAGCAGACAGATTGTCAGTGTTTCACATGACTTTTTTTTTTTTTTTTTTTTGGTCTTTGCAATTCACATGCTTGAATAGCATCCTGCAGGCAAAATGGCTCTGACAGCCCACAAGCAAAAACAGGTACACTGCTTCCTGCCTTTGCCCTGCACTCCATTTCAGCAATCAGAATAGTGATTACTCTGATGGCAAAAGTAGCTTGTACTTAGTGGTTCGACTTGTAACATTATTTTATAAAATAATTGAACACTTATCACCAAAATTAACTTGTGATGTATGCATGCTATGAGAAATACTTAATGCTATATGTCACGACTTAGACAATGAAACAGAACTCAATATATGTATTTAAATTAAAACTTCGCTTTTGAAAAGCTAGGTTTCTTTGGGAATTTTTTCAATTTCTCACTAATGCAGACAAACTCTTAATCAGATACCTAATCTAAGTAACTGCTAAAGCACTAGCATAGTTTGAGGACAGATGCAAATTTTATCAACAGAAGCGTTCCTTTTAAATGTTGAAATTTCCTTTTCTCCTACCATTGTTATGCACTCCGCAACAGGCTTGAACATGAGAGGATACTGGACTGTTTCACCTGGACCCACGAATAACACAGGAGGGCCGTAAAAACTTTGTCCTTCCAGAACAGCTTCAACTTTCCAGTCCTGATGGGACGTATTACTCTGAAATCAAGGTAAAGATGTTAATGAGATTATATAATTAAAGCTCTTAATATTCATTTCTGCTTTTACTCACAGCTACTATCAAATCCAAGAACAGAATTCAAAACAGTTTCTGGGAAAATTACAGAGTGTACTTTAAATATAAATTAAACTAATCCTAAACCCACTAATTCCTGGCAGCCAGAGCTACTAGTAGCAATACTGCCACTATCAATGCAGTCAGCAGACTCTCCAGAACTATATATGCGTGATACAGCCAGTGATCAATAGGATTTTACAAGTATCTGCCTGGAGCTTTTTGATGTTTGCCAAAATTATATATATATATTTTTTCTGCCCAACTTGCAGAAAAACCTATTGTGCTTCTTTGAAGCGCTGATGTGGTTTGTGTGCTTACATATATTGCTGTGCTTGGCCACTAACTGTACTACTTGGTCAGCTGTGCTTACTAATTAAACACTCAAGTCTCCCAAAGGAATATTTACAGTTCTGTGTTCTCAAAAATGGTCTTTCAGGAGAATAATCTTTTTCAGAGAATGGTTGTCTTGAGTGGTCTCAATGCCAATTTAAGAAATACATTTGCCTTGCTTCCAAACATACCACAAAGCTCCTTGAAAAGAAATGAGATTTTTTTTTTTAATATCTGCCTGAGGGTTGCAAAGTAAAACTAAGATATTGGTATTCAGCCTCCCAATATTTGAAGGAACCGGTTAACAAACATCCAGTCTGCAAAAAGGTAACATCCACGTGAAAAAGCCAGAATAAGCTGGCATCCAAGAGCTAATACCTGTCTGGACAAACCACAGGAGACTCCTCTAACCTGTGGAAAGCAGAATTCTTTGAACCAGAATAGCCTTGACCCATGGGAAAACATATATAAATACCAGACATACACAATAAAGTTTGGGGAATACAGATGACACCCTCTTCAACTCTGGCTTCCCTCTTTGAAAGGCTCTCAAGCCCAAATATCTCAAACTCAGAAGCTAAGAAGCGCTACCAGCTCTGGTTATCACATCTAGTAATGTGGCATGAGATATATAATCATATATATGATTGATGCTTAATTCTTAACAGGTAGAAATACTGGTAGTTGAGCACAAATGCTTGCTTGGATGTTTGTTTAGTGTCTCAAAAAAAAAAAAAAAGTTTTTTTCTCAAAACACTCCTAGCACTGTGGTCCCCGCCTCTGTAATAACAGTTACACCTGTGATAGAAAACATGAAAGAAAAAAATCCCTGATATTCACACGCTGAAGACAAAGTGAACGGGTGATAAAGGGATTCAAAAAATTATTTTTCTTGTCATTCTTGGTTTTTTTCTCCCCACAACATTAGGAAGAAAGACTATCCTTTTTAAAGCCAGCTTGGCCAGTTTTAAAACTCGCAGATCATTGACCTTTGCTAAACTATTGTTTTAAAAGGAGGGTGAAAGACAGACTTATAGCACTGGTTGCTCCTTGGCATAGCAAAGGAGAGGGCAGTAAAAATTTGTGTGGTTGTTATATTTTCAGTGATTTCTAGAGTTATTAAGTGTTTCCTTTATACACACTAGTTATGTTTACACCAACATGCAGCATAAATAAATATTTCTCCTTAATCATGAACATACAAGCTTGTAATGAACAACTGACAAAGTCACTTTGAAATTTTCCTGTAATAAATTCTTATAATATAGCATGAATTGGCTCAAAAATAAATATTAAAGACAGACATTACAGCTAAGCATTAAATGTTGGAAATGAAATGTCGTATTCGATAAACCCTAATACAATATCCTTGTACCTTATGCATTTACAAACAATTTTAAAAATATGATCATATCACTTTCTTACAGGAACTCTGCTTAACAGAAAATCATATCCAAAGTCCATTCACATTGATAAGACATAATTAATGTTAATGGACTTAAAAGTGCTTCACAGACTGGAAGGTCATTAAATGTAAGGTCCATGACTTAAATCTCATTCACTGAAGAGGCTGCAACTGAATGATGGAAGAGTCATCTCACAGTCATCTCATGCTTGTGAAAATTACAGAAATTCAGAATGTTCCACCTCTCACAGCAACAAATGGTCACATATTTTATATTCAGAAGGCTTTGAGGCTCATTCTTGTTCTCTAACTCCTTGCATGGTTTCAAGGAAAACATTTGATCATTTTCCTTATTCCCCATGTAAAATCTTTCAGCTTTCACACAGATGTTGCAAGAGGTAGTTAGCTAGAGTCTGCAAACGGCTTTGAGTTCTAAGCAGTAGGTTCAAAGAAACAATAAATCATAGATGAATATTTTCAGAAATAAGCCTAAGAAAATACAGCGTTATGATTCATTTTCTTTACTAATTTTCATTACTATTTTTTACTTACTTTACTTACTAGTTTCTTGTCTACTTTGAGTATTTCACTGAGATCCTAAAATACGGTTCTTCCCCACATAGTAAGTCTGCCATGTTTGGATCTGCCCCTTTCACTTACCAAATCTCAGAATAATGTTTCCATAAAACCACCCACTAGTGGATTTACTCCTTTCTCTTGCAAATTCTTCTTCTTCTTCCCTATCACTTCTGTTTTGTTTGTTTGTTTGTTTGTTTGTTTTTTTAATCTGAAACATATTCTAAAATTTGAGCAATACTTTACTTAGGGAGATGATATGCCAACCTGCACTTCAACTTCACTCCCTGGACATCTTTCTCACCTGTTAAGGGCTTCCAGTACAAAATAGAGATGATAAAATTATATATGAAATACTGCCTATGCTTCTGGTATCATGTCAATTGCAACTTTAAGTTCATTTGAGGGGAAAAAAAATACAATATAGTCTATCTCTCTATTTTACTTGTCAATTTTATATCTCCTTTTTCAAAAAACAATGTTTGTATCTCAGATTGAACAACTCTGTTTCACTCTCACTATGCTAACATGTGATTAAGGTGCTGGATAGCAATTCTCTGCATCAAAATGAACCATGCAAAGTAATAATCTAAAAACTGCCAGGAATTACTTTTCCAACAAGCTTCATATTATGTCCAGTATGGATTTGGGGTAATAATTTTGAAGTCAGCATTTTCACGTTTTTGTGGATTTTACAATTGTAAATCTTCACAGCACTAATTAAGAGTCTAGTTTTTAAAGATCCTGAAACTTGGTTTAGTTTCTAATAGTAAAGTGAACTCACTATTGGAATGTCCTGAATCACTGCCTGGTAAGCTGGAGATAGAAATTCAAGCTCAGCTTCGGCACGGTCTGTATTCACTATACATTCAACCATATAGACACGAACATCACAGGAGGACTTCAGAAGAATCTGACAGCAGTAGCGACCAGCACATTTAGGAATAAATTTTATAGGAAGTTCAACTGCAGGACTTTTTTCTAGAAAAGAAAAACAAAGGCAATGATGCAAAGCTCTTCAGAATTGTTGAATTTATATGCACAAGAGCTCCTATAAATTGTAATGTAAAACAAACACCAGAATTTTAGGAGTATTATCATATAAGTGTAGGCAAATTTTATTGTCTTTAAAAAAAGATAGTACATGTAGACTTCCAAAGAGCATTCTGTATTGTTTTTAAGTGTAGAGAGAGCAGCATTTTAAAGAATTGATTAACCCTGTACAAGTAAAGAGGTTTGTTTTTATATGAAGTTTTGCAAATATCAAAAACATACAGTTGTTGCTATTGAATACTTTTGTCAAATGTTACTGTGATAGATATCTGAAACAATACAGTGTACTTCCCAATAGCAGCCCCAAGAACAACTGAAATTCTGTTTAGTAGTTTTCACGAGAGCTACTCTTTAGCTTTTTCAGATGGCAAATATTTCATTCAAAGCCCAAGTTTACTAAAATACTGGAGCTATCCAAAAATCATGAAAAGTTTCATTTGCCCAATCCACAGCACATAGGGAAAACTCCATAGAGTAATCTCTAGAATAAGGAAGAAGCAATACAACTGTTGATCCCATTTGAACATGGCCAGTTCTAACAAGTCCGACACAATTTTTTCCTTTGCTCTTGCTTACAAAAGAATCACATGTTTCCACAGTATCATCAGCCTTCCCCCTAACCCTTGTGGGAAACTCTATGGAAAGAAGACATGAGAGAAATTTCAATGACTGCTCCTGAAGTGACTTATCTAGTCCAACTAACTCACGAGTCTTTAAGGAACGTGAAGGAAGACCTCAACTGTAACAACTTTGCTGTAGCTCTGTGTTTATTACCTAAAACCATTTCTAGGACTGGAAACCAATGAAAAAAACCCTTGGTTGGCAAAGATAATGAGTAGAGTCAAAAACAACAAAATTACATAACAGAACCTCACAGATAAAACTTGGAACAAACCACCACTCCCTGAGGTGTGGATTTCCCTTCTTCCTTTATTGTGGTTTATTTTGTGATGAAACCACAACTGAACTCAAACATTTTTGATATCTTTCGTGAAAACTACTGAATTTTGAAGGTTTGATCGATGTTTCATTCATTTGCATAGTTCTCATTTCTCTGCAAATGAGTAGCAAGCTAAAGTTTTCTTGTTGATATTTGTCATCTATATTCTGATTATTTCACAAAAACAGCTCAAGTACCAGAGATAAATGACACAGAATGATATTATTAATCTTACAACACTACTAGATTATCAAAAAGATTATAAACTGCACCTCAGGTTTAACCCTCTCTGAAATAAATTAGTTTGTTCTTTCTTAAAGACAACATTAATGGATTGGTAATTTTTGAATTATTACCTTTTTGAGTTTTGTCACCAAGTTATTATCCACACTGGCTACACTCCATACAAGTAACCTGAGTTTGTCAGTTACGCCAGGCATGAAACCATCTTTTCTATTCCCCGGTCCATGAGTGCAGCACCTAATTTTATCTGTCTTTATCTTTATCTAAGAAAAACAAGTTTTCTGACTTGTTTACAAGTGTGTTGAAGCTCCAAAATATTTCTGTAGTAATAGGATGAGTTTTAGGGTCTTGCACTCAATGGAAGTCACAATTATTAATGCAGAACCTTTGCAAATTTGTATTTGTACTTTAATTTGTGGCATTTTAAAAATGAATTAATGGTAGCATTGTTCGAATGATTGTTTTATTTTTATGAGGATGCAAAACTCTTGGAATTTTAAAAGTTAATATATCTTAAAGATATTAACAGGAGAAAACATGAAAAGAGGAGAAAATCCTGTTTCCTCTGCCTTACCCCTGACATATCTGTTTATATTATAGATATGGTTATTAGATATGTCACAGGTAAAGCATATCTATGCTAAATAGATACAGATACGTTTATTCCATACAATAGAAAAATAGAAGAGGAATATGACCGAGGCCTATACAATTAAGAGTAGTATGGAGACCATGGATAATGATCATTTATTCTGCCTACTGTGCTAGTAAGAGCAAAGCTTAAAGCAAACAAAAGTGTTTGCATAGACCAGTACTACTCTGGCACTGGTATGGTATCCTTGGCATGTTATTGAGAAGAAGTTAATTGAGGATTACATAATATATATTAAGAAATCATACATTTTGCTAAAGATTGTGTAGTCAACTAAATGCACTTTGATCAGACCCATTATGGTTGTTCATATATTAGGTTGTGACTTCATTTTAAACCTATGCTCAGCACCAAGAAATCAACATTATCCTTCACGAAATTGGATCCATTTTTGTAGTGCATGCTTTAAATCTGAATTGTCTTCTTTAGAAAATCAAAAACATTTGATATTTATAACATTTAGTTTGCATTTACTTTTATGAAAATGTATTCCTTTTACATAAAGAATACATCGAAGAACAGGTCAGCTGAATAATTGAAAATTTATGAACAATTATGATTAACATAAAGGAAAGCAAGTGACTTGACCCGGTTTATTTAATACAATAATCCAATTGTACATGGTTTCTAAAGTAAGACGGGATCCTGAAATCAAAATGACTGCAGAAACCACTTCCCTGTGAACTGCATATAAAAGCATATTAAAGTTTTCTGGAAAATGCTTTTTCATGCTCATTTTAAATGCTAAAATGTAATTAGGCTTAAGGGATTCTCAACTTAGTATGTTTTCTTCCTTCAGAGTCTCATACAATATTAAGCAAAGATTAGAGTAGGAATTCAAAGATTCACTGAAAATAATGCATGTGGCCACAGCCGGCCTAGCAGGGCCAAGTACTGAGACAAATTGGTAAGAGAGCAGCTGCAGTCAGGTTACTTCCATGTAAAAGGAAGCAGAGTCTGCACCCATGGAAAGACAAGAGACTGAAGTGTTCTTCTGACAGTGAAAAGTCAACATAGAAAGAACAACACAGATGCTTGGTACAGTTTCTCTAGCTAGGATATTTGTTGTTTGATGGGAATGGATTTCACACAAAATAGGCAAACAATCCTTGAGAGCATGTGCTAGAGCCTTGGATTCCCCTTCACCAACAAGTGTCCTAATCACTTAGCTACAGAGCCATGATTACCTTTAGCCAGGTATCAATTAGTGATACCACGTTCAATTCAATGGGTAAAGCAAAAAACTCTCACAATGACAGTCTGCTGTCTGGCGACTGGGAAATTCTTTGGGCACAGAATAAATGTTATTTTGAACATTCTTGTGCTCAGAAAGGGAATGAAATTTCACCACCCACACCTTGGTCAAATGTCCTACTTACTAAGGGTTTTGAAAGCTGTTATTTGCCACACTTTAAGAAAAGTTTAATTTTGTAGTTTTTTGTTATATAAATAGCTATTATATAAAATATTTACTTGATTCTGCATCTCAGCTGAGCAGGGTTGGCAGACACACATCAGAACAGTGGTATGTGCAAAACAGAAACTTTCAGTGGGTAATATCACCTCAGATTCTTAGGAAACTGTGCACAGCTGTTAGTCATGTTCACCCAACATCCAGTTAGTGTGAAAGACAGTGATCACCTGCTGGAGTTGCTAAAGACCATGCCCTCCTCTCTGAGTTTTCCACTCATTATTTTAGGTCAGCCCCGCCTGAAATAGAAACCCTCAATAGCTGTATCAGCCAACAAACACTACCTTTTCAAAGAAATTTCTCATTGGCATTAAAATTGAAGAGAAAGGAGATACTTGAGTTTAGTAATGACACTTTATGGATTGCTCTTTAACCTTATTAACAAATTGCAGGAGGAGGGTGAGCAAAAATGGAAGTTCCGCGCTTCCACATAATGATCTTTTGGCATTATTTTTAAAATAGGAAACTACCTGTCCTCATCAGTCAGGTCTTGCACATTCTAGTAGGTGCTACCTAGCAATGACAGCAACATCCGTTCAGCAGCTTAAGGCTGCTCATAAATTTCACAGAGGTCTTTATTCAGCCTTAGACATTGTGCAAGTGTCACAGATACCTGGTTGCATCAATGTAAAGAATGAGTTTACAAGTTCAGATGCCTGTAAGGTTAAGTAAAGCATACTGAAGAGTCCAGATCTGTGAAAAAGTTTCAAAACTTTGATGTATTTCTTTATAAAAAAATGTTTTTACAAATCTAAGCTAACAGCTAAATATACTTGATCCATCAGAAAAGGAAGATGCTGCTCAGGAAAAACAAAAAACAGGAACAAAAAGAAGGATGAAAGCATTTTTTTTTCCTTAATGGATTTTAAAATGCAAATAGCAGTGATTTTTTTTCTAAGTCTTATCACAAATCTCAGCAGCCACATATGTGTGCCAAATTCAGAAATTTCTTAAGAGTTTGCATTACTACAGAACTACTGTATTGCACTACTACAGAACATAGATTTTCCTCCAAAGGGTTTTTTTTTTGTTTCCTTCTTTTTGTTTCTTTTTATTTTTATTTTTTAATGAACGTATCTCCTTGGTATTTCCTAAGAATATCTGCAAAAGCCTCACAAGCAAGCAGGCTACACACTCTTACTATGCTAATGGGCAACTGGATAGCCTTCAAATAAGAGTAAGTTTGTTTATTATAATTTAAGAAAGGTAGTATATCTATTGGGCTTTCTTAAGTTATCCAATGCATACCCCTACCAAAAAAGATTAGCTGAACGATATAGTTAAAAACCAAGAAAAAGAGAGTTACAATTCAAAGACACTGACTAAAGAACAAAGACTAAAGGACAAATGCAATCTCTCTCAAAAACATATGCCCAAAATTTTTACAAATTTCACAAAAATGGGATGCTGCATGACTGGGAAAAGAATGGCTAAGGCAGGATGATGAAAAGTAAGCAACAGAAGGCAAAAGAAGGAAGATTAACCAGGATTTCTTACGATCAAAGGGCAGACCTTAGAATACACAGTGCACTGAATGTCTAAGTAATGTACATGGAGTGACTTGAAGAACCATTTTTTTATACCATTTTTATACCACTTACTATAAAATAGTAAGTCAGTGCAAAACAAATAACAGAGGGTTAATGGCAAATTGTGCAAAAAATATTTAACAGTGCAGGGTATAGATTTCTGTAATACATGACAATACACATTCTTTTTCAAATCTAAAATTATTTTCTTAAATTATTTTCATTTTACCTTTGATTTTTAAGTCTTCATTTATTTCAGCATGAACTTATTTTTATACAACTCCCAGAAAAGCCCGTCGAGAACTGTAGTTTCCTATTTATTTTCATGTATATGTTGCTCTCAAGTATGACATGACGTTCCTGTAATATACTCCCTTCTATCAAAACGCAGTAGCATTTCTCGACACCTACACTGTATTTTTCCAGTTGTACATTCAAGAATTCTTGTTTTTCAAAAATTTCTAGGCAATCCTTTAATGAAATATACTGACTGAGAGCTGAAGTCAGAAAAGTAGAGTGAGAAATAAGGCTGAAAGCCTTAAATCACACAGGGAGATAAGTGCTGCACCACTATGCAAAGAAGTTCTTGAAGTCTCATTTAGAGACATCAGTTTACAAATATAGGTCATCCACTCCTTCATGTTATTTCATCTTAGATGCAAGCCACTGATTTATATAAAAATGACACTGTTCAAGTGAACCCAATTGCAGAGTAACCAGTTGTGCTTAGTAAAAGCCGATCTTTCATTACCATGCTGTTTTTCAGAATCTTTTCCAACAGTAACATATTTATATATTTTGCTTTAGATCACTGATGACCAGTGAATAAGACTGGGAAAAAAAAATTTCAACTGAGTTCCCCTAGAAATATTCACAGTGTCTGCAGAGTTCCCATAATCTTCAGCATCTCAAAGATACCCTTAAGACAGACTTTAACTGGTGCTCAGCAACAACCCTTAGCATTACACACCCTGAAACTATCCATGCTCCTTTCTGCTGAAAACTACTTCCAACCTGAAATAAGAGAAAGGTTCTCCAAACTAGTCATTAGGTGCTAATAAATTTCTGTTGTTTCTTTCTTTTATTCGCTCCTTAACATTGCATCGGTATTTGGAACTAGCATAAAGAAAAGACCAAAAACATGAATCTTCAGCGTCTTAGATTTAGTCATGACTTTTAATACCCACAGATATTCTGATGGTATTCTGGTATTGTGTTATGGTATTCCGTTAGTCCTAATCCAGATTTTCCTCCACCTCTGTCTTTTCTCCTAGCTGTTGTAGCATGAAATTTTTACTTGGTAACGTATAAAAGTAATTCATGACACATAAATCAGCCATGCTGATAACATGCAAATACGCAGCAGAGAATAATTCAGTGACTCTGGCAATTAAAATAAAAAGCTACAAAGTATGCATCTTTGCAATCTCAGAATTTTTTTCAAAATTTTAAATGCTGTGTTTATCCTCAAGGTGCACAGAGTATGTGAAGGAGATGGAGGCGTATCAAATTCCAGTTATGAGCCCTAAAATCTCTCTCTTTATTCAAAGTTCACCTTCAGAAGGAGAGCAGGGACAGGACTGCACTCCTTCTGCGACAGAATGGGACAAGTCCAAGGACACGACAGAGTTAAAACTAAAAGAAGCCAATGTCTTCCCTCCCAGGGCCACTGACAATGAGAAATGAGCACTGCCAAGACCAGATTTAATATTGGCTACAGAGAATGAGTATCTTCTGAGCATCACAAACGTAAGTGTCAAAGACAGCAAAGACAATGACTGGCCTTAACAGTGACAGTCATATAAGCGGTTGTCAAAATTCATAGACAAAGGTCTAAATCATGTATTTTTACACAGTATCCTGAGCCCTAAAGGCCTCATTTGTCAAGCGAGCTTGAAGCCATCGCTGTCTATCCCCATGTTCTTATGTCAGGCAGATTCTAGATATCACTGAATCTTCTAACCACAATCAAGGAGTGAATGAGGATACCAATTTCTGAACAGACAATAAGGGAAATAATACACGGATTATTTTTTTCCTGAGGATGAATGTTATTCTTCATTGTATCAGTAAGTCAGCATAAAAGAGACCTTCCAAAAGCTTTTCACTACACAAAAAACATAGCAAATGCAGTTATTCTCCTCCAGAAACACCACTACAGGTGTCAAAAATTAAAGCAAAACATCCAGGCCAATATTTAAATTACCTCTGACCTTTTTGCAAGACCAAAACAACTTATTCAATGAATATAGCAACAAATATATAAATCTATTTCATCATTTTTCAGTCACACTTTGAAATAGAATTATTCTCTCAGTAAATCCTTTGTATGGTGCACATACAAACTTTTAAATCCCATCTGTGTCCCACTATTCTGGCTGACTAAAACTATCAAATGTAATTAATTTTTTATCACTGTCAGTTAAATTACAAAACTCAACTCTGGATGTTTTAATAGGGTAGGAGCTCGTATAAAACCTCAACATTCAAACAGTAAAATGAAAAGATAATAAACTTGTGCTATTGGTGAGAAACTAGGTTATTTTATAGAAAACATGAGAACTTTATTGAATAAAAAACTAAAATGCTGGAAAATGTATACAGCATGTGAAGCATGGACCACTAGGATGAAACAGCAGAACTGCTGATAACATTTTATTGGAGAAGAGATTTAAAGTCCCAGGAAATTACTTGAGGGGTGGGAGAAGGGGAAGGTTAAGATTGCTGTGATCAAAGGCAATGCTGAGCAAGTGTATGAGATGATATTTAGAAGACACAGAAAGGACATATTTATTTAGGGAAAAAAAATACCTTGACTAGAAGATATTGCTAGAATAAGAAAAATGTGTACTATAGATGGTGTAGGCTAAATATTTTTACATAGTTGTCCGATATGACTGAAGAAAACAAAGAAAATATTAAGAAGAATTTTTCATTATAAATAATTTAAACTATGCCAAATAATGATCAGATATCCTGTTTGCTTGGTTTTCTGCATGTTATTTATTGCAAAGAACAGCAATAAGATCACAACATGCAATATTTCTAATTTTAGAGCCTATGTAAGAAAAATACTGAGATCAGATCAATATTACATGGGCAGTATTCCCATAAATTAACACAGATTCAACAATTATCGGGGCTGCCTGAGGGCTGCCATATTACTTCTGCTGAAGATGTGGATTTTGGGCCAGGATGTAAATCTGAGATCCTCATTGTTAATGAATAGGACACGTATTATAGGTACCAGTCTAAGATCAGGAATTTCTTCTTCTTAGTTGTGAGAAAGTATCAGATACCTAATTACCATGCCAATGTATATCTTTACAGGACTCCCCTAAGTAAGCCTATTCTCTATATAATAAATTGATCAAATAAAGCATTTATATTGTAAAAACTATGCACTGTTCATTACTACTGGTAGAATTCCTGGGATTAATATCCTGTTTTGCTAGACAGTATGTAAACAAAAACAAATTATCCTTATCTAAAATAAACTTGCCCCCCTGTGCCAACATGAACAACAGGCATAATGTACGCAAACAAGTGACTATAATACAAACGTATCTTATTATTTCCACGTTTGGTTTACACCATACTCTTATAGCAACAAAAAGGGACTATAGTGAAAAATTACAATAGTATCTTAAATCACATGGGTATGTAAAAACCTGTTTCATCAGGAAACAACTCTGCATAGTATGACAGTCACTCTATTAATTCTGATGATTATGCTGCTGGGCAGTTTGTTATATCTCTTTCTTAATTTTCTCTGATTTTATTAGAAATCAAAAATTCATTAGGAAAGAAAAATAAGCAGAGCAGAAAAGAAAGATTTGTTAAGAAGGAATTTTAAGAGCAAGTGTATCTTCTTATAGTAGCTTAATAATGAGTAAAACTTTCACAGTAGGCTGTAGCCTAATAATAATAGACAGTCTTATGGCCTTTTTGGCTGCCATTCCTTGTGCTTGTAGCTTTAGTAATCTCACAACAGTTTCTTACTGAACTTCAACCTCACATCTTCCCAGCTAACAGGGGGTTAAGGCAAGGGATGGGAGAGAGATAGGAAGAAAAAGGGATAAAATCCACTAGCTTAAACCTGCAGCCAAGTGTAACTTTGACAATTTTTGCTCTGGAAGTGAACAGAGAGTTGAGAGGAGACAGACAAACCATCTCTAGGGATGCCATATCCAAGAAAATCAGCAACTTGTTTCTTTGGTGAAACACAGAGATGTTTTTGGATGTTGTTTCGGATGCTACTTGAAAACTGGATCCATTACTTTTCAACTTTGATGACATTCTCATTCTCCACCATCATGTTGCCAAGAAAAAGCTCATGTTAAGGTTAAGCATGGATAACACAAGTGTCTAGATAACTGAACTCATTCTCCTTTTGATTACAAAACAGAAAAGTTTTGCTGTTCATTACCTTTTGTCTGAGCCAGGGGTATAAACAGGGATTGAGTTATTTCCCAGGCTACTTCTGATAATTCCAAGAAACTGAATCCCCTGAGGATCACATTTTAAATCAACAGTGAGCAATCAGTGTGCTGTGTAATCTTCTTTTTTTTATAACATTTTACTATGTTATCTGGCATCGATTTTTACCTTCTAATTCCCATTTGACAAAGTTCTTATATTATTTGCCAGACCCTTTTACAGCAACGGCAATCTAAGAATTTATGAAGCAAGGATTGATTTCAGTTATCTTGCTTCCACCTTTATTTTTCTTCATAAAGCCAAGCACTGACATTTCTTTGAAGTAGTAGTTATTCTCATCCTAAGCAAAGTGCCCCAGTGGCTGAAATCCTGCTTCTTCTTCAGATAACAGAAAAGTTCCTGATGAGGCCAACATTTTGTCACAGGAACACCAACTGCTGATTTCTGTCAGAATATAGTATTTTCAACAGACTATAAAATTCCCTATTAGCAAAACAAATACCCTGAACCTAACTGCATTGTCCATTTCATTCCACAGAATAAATCTGTCACTGTTTTCACACTATAGGCTGATTATCTCATCTTCCCATTTTAGCTGTTCTTCATCTCACCACCTCTCTGAATTCATTCCCCAAATCCCACTTAGTTCTCAGCAATGTCTCTGAGATTTCTCTTCCTGATTTTAAGTGTCTATTTAAGTGTCCTATTTAAGTGTCTTAGAAAGGAAATAAATATCCAAAAGATTGTATTCTCTGATGTATGACTTAGTGTCTAACTTTCCCCCTAGGTACTTTCCTCTCTCTGATAGTTTAATCATTTCTTCTGATTGATGGATTAAAAAAAAAAAGAGCAAGAACTAATAGAAAAATAACCACTGCCTCACTGCCTTAAAGTAATTTACTTTCTTCGTATTAGTATTTTAAAATGTTAGTATTTTAGTACTTTAATTAGTATTTTAGAATGTTCATGCATGCTCATCCTCATTTAAACTGTAAAAACAACTTCAGAGGTTGCTAAGCAACCGTGACCTGCTGTTTGGTCAGTCAGTAACGGCTGTTCTGAGATCACGATGTGTGCGACATCTTGCCCTTTTTGGCTCTGTGTTTGTAGAGCTCCCCATCTTTCCCAATTGGTGTTTCTCTTCTGTATGGTATAATCCAAAAATCTCCTATACTACTCTACAAAACCATTATAATTTTACTTGACCTCTGCATTAATTACTGCTAACACAGGCAATTATTTCTTAAGAATAAATGGATTCAGCTATGATTTAAATATGCTGTTTTTCAAGACATTTTTTTCAGTTTCCAATCTGTGTTGTATCTGTTTTACCCACCTGCATTATATATATTCTACCATCTTACTAACTGTGCTAATCCTGTAGTTATACTCCAAACTAGTTTTGCTTCTATTATTGCAATAGCTTTCCTCTTCTTCCTAAAAAATGCCCAAAGACACCCTAAATGGTTTTACAGCACAGCTTCTCTACTCCAGACAGAATGAATCTGTAACAAAAAGATTTGTTAAAAATCATGGGTTTTTTTTCCTCTGAAAAGAAACTGAAACACATGGGATACTCTTCTATATATGCCACATATATTGGATATGTATGAAAACAAATGTAAGCCGTGAAAGCATATGCCTGGTTCCAAGTGCCACAAGAAGTTGCAGGAACACGCAGTCCAAGTAAAATGATTCCTTCTACCAAATGCTCAGAGAAAAGATAAAAAATGAATCTTAACAAAGAGGACCTTCAATCTTGAGTAGTCTGTAGCAGCTATGCCAGATTCTTGTTTGTGCTGTACAAAAATCCAGGGTCTTCCTGCACAGCAGAGTCTTTGCCGTCAACAACATCAACTGGGGCTTTATTTAGTCCTTTTCTGATCCCATGGCCAGGATCACTTTGCCCATGCAGCTCAAGCAGAAACCTACTCTGTTGCCACTGGATATGGTGGAAATGTGGACAGCTATAAACTCTTCACAGTAGTGAACTCACTGTAAGTATTTTTTTTTACCAGTATTTAATTAAGAAATTATTATTTACATTTTAACTAGCAAAACCAAAACTGTTTTGCAAGGGTTGCTATCAGATGCTTACGGTAACAGCTGGTGCTGTTATCATCCGCTAGCACAGGTGGCATCAAAATGTAAACAAAACAAATGTAAGCTTACAACAATGTAAGCAAAACAAAACAAAATTGTCTCAGGGAAAATCCAAGTTCACCATCAGTTGCAGTTTAAGCTACAATTTACAGCAACAAGCGGCTCTTACCTGTTTTCTGAGGTGAAAGCTCTTTTTCTGAAGGATCGTTGAAATGAACTCTGCTTGATGCTAGCACTGGAATAGAGACCTTTTCAGGAAGCTCAAAGAACTCCTGCATGTTCACTTCGACGCTGTAGTCCACAGACTTTAACTCTGGGGGAAATTTACAGGGTTGTAAGAGCGCATCTCTCTGCAAGTGAAAGAGGAATGTGTACAGATGAGCCATCATCACTACCAGATCTCAGGTCAAAGAATGTAAAATTATATAGGCTTAAGGACATACTTCTATAACTGAATTGGTAATTAGGCAAGTTCTAAATGCATCAAGAGATCCTTATAGAAATAAATGTCCTGTACACATTTTTAGATATAAAGCGTCTGAAATATTCACTTAAAAATAATGTATTTTGACATTTTCAGTCTGCCCCCTCACTCTGTAAGGCTTTATAGTTGTTCAGGGAAGGCAGAAAAGTGGAGAAAAATCATTAATAGAAAAATCTATTTTATATCAGTTGTAGACAGATACTTGTTTTCCCACTCTCAAAGTTTCTAAATGTTAAAAACTACAGTAAGGATTTTTTTTTCAATTTTTTTAGTGAGCAATATACGTATAGCTAGTTGAACTACTTGAACACTGATGTGACACAGTATGTTTTAGAAATCAAAGCATAAATAAAAATTTTGAAGGAACTGATGGCTTTGACTCAGCAAAATACTTGAGCGACTGGAGTATGTCAAGGAATGTCATTGAATCTGCCCATGTGACCCTGCGTGTGCAGGGGGGTTGGACTAGATGACCTCTAGAGGTCCCTTCCAACCTTAAGCATTCTATGATTCTATGATTCTTGGTAAAAGGTCTTGCATGACACAGCATGAAAAGCTATTCGTAAGAGATTAGAACAGTACATAAAGGCAAGTTCAAAACAGGCCAATTTAATGAAAAAAAAAATCAAAACCTGAAAGAGACGTTACAGAAATAATACAAAAATTTAATACACTACTGGCCCCAATTAACCATTTTCAATCCAATAATACAGTATTATATTTGCAATGATTAAGTTTAACAATTATCAGTTCAACAAGACAACATGTGTTGACTTGGAAGTATATGTTTATGCTAGGAAAAATCAAAACTCTGTGGCTTTATATAATGCCAGGACAGTAGGCATCTCAGCAGGTATCACAAGGGGACAGACACTAGAGATCCACTGTGGGAGTTCAAAGAAAAAAATTTCAAACACTGATTCTTATGGAAGGACTCCAACATGTCACCCTGAGCTATACAACAACTTCGAAAATATTAAAAAGCAAACAAAACTGTGTAGTGTGGAAGCTGGAGAACTATGATTTAAAAATAGAGAAATTCAAAGAAATATTTGTGAACAAGAAAAAGAATTTTCATAATGACTAAGATTACTATCAAAAAGAACACTGTCAACCTGTTGTTCAAATCAACTGGTGTTTTATTTTGGTTTTTGGTTTAATAAAGAACTCATTCGCTTGCAGGTTTACAAATTAAATTGATTGTTTGCCGTTGCTTTGCTTATTAATCTATCTATCCAAATTACACTGAGTACACAAAGTACACTGCTAAGCACAAAGTCCATATGGAATCTGAGAATCTGTTAAACTTCAGTGGCTAATACAGTTTTTTGTAAAATCTATAAAAGACACTTGTTCCACAAAGTATGACTGGACAGATGTATATGCCTAAAATAATATTCACCTAAACAAAATATTAACATTGTTACTTTTTCTTTTGTATCACTCATATTTTCAAAATAATTTACGGGCAGGGACAAGAAGAAACGTGATGTGAATTAATAAACTGAACTCACTGTTAATTAATTTCAGTGGAAAATCCCTGATAGTTTCCATGGACACACACACACACAAACACAGAATCAATGGGTGTTAATGATTCACTTGTGATGTCAATAAGAAAGTCAATTTCTCTCTGATAGAATACAAAAGATGACAAAATGACAAAAGATGACAAATGACAAAAGATCTCACTGGGGCAGGGGGAATGGAGGAGGGACATGCATCTTTCTCACTTGTAATGGGAAATACGAACTTAATTACATACATTTACCAGTTAAAATTTGTCTTTGATCTTCTACATATTCAAATATAAAATAAAAACTTAAATTGATTAAAAATCCAATATCACAGAATCATTGAAGTAGGAAGGGACCTCTGGAGATCATATAGTCCAAACTCCCCGCTCAAGCAAGGTCACCTAAACCACATTACACTGAAGCAGGATAAAAAAAATTTGGAAAATCTTAACTAATAATACAACTGAAAGAGTTTTAGCTGAACTCTGAGGACATTTAACTGGTGATTATCATGAAGATATATTTCATGATTCCTAAAATCACTGAAGTATCCATATTCATGTTCTCTCATCTTTTAAAATATATTAGAAAAAAATCTCAGCTGGTTAGTATTCAGCTGTCTATGAATGTTTCAAATATATCCTGGTATCTTCTCAAAGATTAAAGAAGGATAATAATTTAGTAGGAGATCTAGATCTTGCTTTAAAGAGTAGTATAGAGAGGGGTAGGGAGGGGCACCCATAAACATACATTAGACTAAAATCTATTGCCTCGAAGGGTAACATATCCACGACAAGATAAAATATGCAAAATACTTCAGATAAACACCAATCCACCACGCAATAGTTCTGTTTCTTTCCAGTATGTGCTGCACACTTTCCAGAGTGCTGCTGCACCTCTTATTCCTCACATATTACTGTTTTCTAAGTTCTAATTTAGTACCATATAAAATGTAAGCCTGGTTGTATGTCTGAGAAGAGACCAGTTCAGACAGCAGTGGGAGGTGTAAGCTTTAGCTTTGGGATTCTTACGGAACATCTCTCCCTTTCCTACCAGTGTCTAATTATACGAAGAGATTTTCTTACAAAGGAAAGGACTGTACCTAGATCCTGGATGTAATTTGTGCCTCTGCATGGATAAGCAGAGAAAAGAAAGCTAAAACGTCACTTTGAATTCCACTTCACTGGCTGCAGCATTCTTTCCCTGACATCCCCACAGGAAAGGATCCTGGCTATTCTGTTTCTTCCGGTGTTCTTTTTATTCACTTCACTTCTCAAGCTCTAGCAATCTCAACCTCAGCTACGTATGCTCATCTTCCATGTATTCTTTCCTATTTCTAAATGCCTTTTTTCTTCCCTTGTTATTTATATTCACCTAAGCTTCCCGCTGACAACTTTCTCTTATTCACCATTAACAAAACCAATTCATAATTATCCATAATAATGCCAGTGCCAACCTTAATTGTGACAGAGAGTTCAGAGGTATATTCCCTTTATGACTGCCTCAAATATTTTAAGAGGAATTAAGCTAATTAAATACTTAAACAGGAGGTAGGAAATTAATACTCACAAGCAGTAGAAATAAAATTTAGAACTTGCCTTTTTTCATTAAAATGCAAAAAGCATTCACAGTCAGCGCTGGACAAGGTAGCATTCAATTTCTATGACTTTATGTACATGGGGTACATATTGATATGATTAAATAGGAAATGGATACTCATTTTAACTTTTTTTTTCCCCTTTCTCTCTATATCTTTGAGATCTGCATCTTTGGCAGCTTATTGCTTTAATGTCCCTCTTTCCTATCTTCACAGACTCACAGAACGGTCGAGGTTGGAAGGGACCTCTATCTCTTCATTAACTCTTCCTTCCTAACTCTTCATGTAACTCTACTTGTAAATTATGTAATACTGGCCCAATAGTGGCAGCACTTAGCTCAGAAACAATAGAATAAGTATGTTCCGATCAATGCAACAACTGTTTCACTCAAAAGATATAAAAATTCATTTATCTTCTCATATCTCATATCATCAAAGACACAAATCAAAATATATCCTTTTTTATCTAGGAAGGAAAAGCATCTGTAAAAACATAGCAAACAAATATCGAGGACTTTAATCAATCCATAGAGATTAGTCAAATAAAAACATCTATTGCTTGTTACTGAAAATACATATCCAGTCTAACTCCAGAAATATAACATATACTTATTCCTAGTTTGTATAAGTAAGCAGACATGAGTAAAACACTTTAATAAGAAATAAAAAATGTGTAATTATTTAGTTATTTATTTTTACAGATGCAGATGGACTATCAAGCAGTAATAGCATAAGGATACCTTCCCATCTAATTTTATCACATGGTTATACCTGTAAGAACTACGTAGAAAGGTGAAAAGGAAATTAAAAAGTAAGAAATTTCCAGAGATTCTAGATTTATCTCTGATCTATACCTTACAAAGGATTTCATGGGCATACATAAATTCATCAAATTGCAGGTGCTTTGGATGGTCTTTTTTAGTGGGAGGTAAGGCCATTTAGACAAAGTAAAAGCATACTTCACCTTCAAAATAAACTGCAGCCCTCCCTCAAGAAAGTTTCTTCAATAAATGTCACTAGAATTTGTATACTGTTGTTTTTATGCAGGCAGTAAGTGTGAATTTATGATTAAAAAGTGCTGAGGAACATTTTTCATAATTTAATCTGTATAGTGAGTCACCCTATCAGGAAATATTTTTTCACAGTATAAAGTCTTTTTCACATCAGCATATATCGGAGTAACTCCATTTTATTTCTCGTGAACAATTATAAGTCTTCACGTGAATGCTGTAAAATATGTTGTTCTGTATATTATATCACCTCTCACATGATGACTGATTCAGTGTTATTATCTATCATTTCATATCTCGTAAGTAACCTAATCATCCTCCACTGTTTTGTAATCCAAGTAATGTCAGAAAGCACATTAGGTCTTAGCATACCTAGTAGTAAAAGACTACTCCTATTTTGTTCTCAGTCCTGATTAAATCCCCAACTTCAGAGCAGTCCAAGTCTTTCATCGAGTATTTGTCAAGTGATGGTGGCATTACAGGCCTTTAATTAAGAAAAGCTTATTAAATGTCACCACAGCAGGGAAGAGACTAACATCCAAAAGGAAAATATTTGATTCTAGATTACATGTTTAATATTCTTGCCCTACTAAAAATATGTCACAGATTAAATCTACTTTCTTCTTCCTCATTTAATTTGTTGTACATTTTTTCATTATCTGTAAACTGAAATTACAGTTACACATAAATTTAGCAATATCATCAAGACACCAGAAAAAGGTTTTCCTTCTTAGTATTGGAAATGATGAAGTGCTGGGAGCCACAATCTGGGAGGAGTCCAGATGGAAAGCTGGTATAAAAATAGCTGCCTGAGGCCAGGTAACATCAGGTTCACAAGGGAAATTAAACCATAAAACTCAAGTGTTTGACCATCAGCCATATAAGCTTACATTTGAACTTTACATAAGAAAAATGCTTGTTTAGTTGGCAGTACTGCTATTATAAATCTATTCACAAATCCTAATTGATGTTTAAAGGAACAGCCTGCTTTCTGAATTCTTAGAAAACTATCCACAGGTTAGAACTATGTATACACAGGGAGTTATAGCTTACAAGGAATATTTGCCGTTTTCCAAAACTATTTTGATTGATTGAGAAGCAAGAAAAAGTCTTTTTTACACCTTGATATATTGACCGAGTCTGTTCTTTAATTAAAAAAATCCTATTTGAAAATTTTCATTCCCTACGAAAACGCACCTAAGAGGATACACCAACATGAATATCTAATACTTAGAGTGTGAAGGGTTCTTTAACCAAGATGCATTTCTAGAAGCTAACTAAAATAAGAAGCTGATATTCTTTTTTTTCACTGTAGCTAAGATTTATTAAAGGAAGTGCTACTTAATAACATGAATGAGGAAGCATCTTCAGAACATTCAGACCTATAAATCAAGGACGACAACAACAAAAAGTTATAGTAGCAGCTTACTGTTTTCCTCACCTCTACTTTGGACAGCCCTAATAATGCAACGGCAACTCGGACACTACTGCTCTCCAGAGTGCCTGTGATCCTTCTTCTCTCGTACTCAAGAGCTGACATCTGTTGTTGTGCAGCCATGGCCAGAGCCATCTCTCTTGCTTCGTTGACCAATGGGATCCTCAGATTTTCTTCAAGAGTCTGAGCAAGACCACATTTCAAATGCAAAATAGGATCTACCCTACTCGGACCTGTAAAAAGAAAGAAATAAAAATTGTAATAATTGTCATTTCTCAGGTACTGTAGAGAGTAATAGTAGAATATTTTTTAAATGCCAATCCTCCAAAGACAAAATTTCTTTGATATGGATTTGATAATACATGCTATTTACTCCAGAAAAACATATATATATTCACAATAATGAGAAAACAAAAATGAATATAGCTCAAAATCCAAATCAAGTATTTCTTGTCCTAGTTAATAAAAACTCCTGGATTTTAGTATTTCTGCTATCAGGGTGGTAGCCTCAGTTTCAGAACATCTTTCTGGCACCTACATATCACCCTCTACCCCTCTAGATGATTTTCTGTTCCTCCCAGATGAAGCCACCAGCAGTGTAATTCCAGTTATACCTCTTAAACTCACAATGTTTTCAAATGCACTTCTCTGAGATCTACAGCTCTCAGTGCCTTTTACACATGTAAAATCTACACACTTGTTTTCATTTTTCCACTTTAAAATGTGGTAAGAAAATATTTTGGAAAGCAAAACAGTGGATGAGGGTGCACATGTGCACATAGCAGCAACCACGGGGTACTGCAGTGTTAAAATCCAACTTGGCACAGTGCATACAAGGGGTATTTCACATAGTTTAGTTTTAGTCTCAACAGGAAAGGAATTTGGGCCATAAGATTAACTCATAATAACAAGTGAGGAGTATTAACACAGATTTCTGATATGTCATTTCAGTGTCTTAAAGCAAAATCACCCCACACTACTCTGGGTTGTCTTTTGACATATAGTAGAGAAGGCTGCATGACTGACACATGCCAGTGCATTTTGTTTCAGGGGTAACTTTTGCATCTTGTTGAGCTGGTCCATAAAATTGACTGTCCTCAACTGTAGTACTTTACCTTCTAATGCACTGCTCACATTCAGGACATTTGGACTATCCATGGGCAGAAGTGGTGAAGGCAAAGGGAAATCCCCCTGTCCCTCTACCAGGTATACAAATTCTCCAATCTGAAACACAGAAGTGTATGCATCCTAATTTAGAAAGCGACTCTAGCAGAACAAATAGCAAAGCATTAAAATTAAAGAAAATCTACTAATACTGAAGATCTGACTTACAAAATTATTTATATATTCAGGAGACACATTATTTTAAAACTATGTTTAAACAAAACAATCATTTCAAGACTTCTGTGATAATAAAGACTTTCCAACTTACAATGAATTTAATTGAATAAGGATACTCTGAATAATAAATACAATGATAAAATGAAATTTAATCATGTGCAGTTAGCTCCAAATATTTTAAATGTACAAATCAAATGACTGTATCACTCGACACTATTAAGAACTATTAAGAAATATATACAATAATATAAAAGAATAAGAAGAAAGAGCTGATGTAAAAGCAGGACAGAACCATGGAAATTCTTCTGAATTTTCCAGACAGAAGAAAGTTAAGAAATTTTATTTATTTCATCAAAATTAATGAAAAAGCATCTGAATAAACACAAAAATGACCTAGAACAAAGGAAGACAGTAATTTTCCACAGAAGAAAGGATAAAAAGTATTGAAGAATTGCAAAAAAAAAAAATAGGTGCAAGTGCAAGACAGAAAAGTTTTATAAAAAGAAAACTGAAAATATTCTACACTGTAAAGATTTCAATCAGAACATTCAAAAGGATATCTAAATTAGGTATCTGAAGTTTCAAGACTAGTTTATCAACCTAATCCATACAGGAGATTATGAATAGAAGTACTACCTTTATTGCCTTGATGATTTCATAGTTTACTGAAAACTTGTTTGGACCCCATTAATTTTTGTTGGTCGCGTGGTTAAGGATTAAGTACTTCACAAGCAGACACCTTTCGGATTTCGGCAAGCTACATCCTGTGATATTCTGCCCTAGAAATCCTGTCATTTAATCTTAATTCAGCATAGGAGGGGATTCATTGCTATCACATAGCTCATCTCACTAATACTCACTAATTCAATTTTATGCTGTGGGTCAATACCATAAGATAAGCCTCCTTCTTATTTCGCCTTTTATGCTAAGGCTGAAAATACGACACGTATGTTTCTGCCACAGCAAAAGGAGAGGTGCTCAAGCTTCACAGCATTTTCTCCCTTCTGTTGGTTCAAGAGGTCAAACAAATCTTTTTTTTTTGAGAAGGATTAAACAAACCTAGAGCAAAATTGGTTTCCCACATACAAACTAATAGCCACTCCTGGGAACCAATTTAAACAGGAATTATTCCTGTTTGACACACTGTTTTGCCTCCATAAGAACCATTAATAAGCTCTCAGCATACAAGTAATTTCATGAAGGTGTTGGTTGCTAGGATGCCCTTTTACTATCATTTACTTTCCTTATCACCACTGACATCAACACGCTTATGTGAGGAGAAACTACCCTATTTCCCTTGTTGTTTTCAGATAGTCTGGCTCTTTGACATCCACAGAATGGATGTCTTTTTTTTTTTTTTTTGGCTGAGGTTTTTCTTGTTTCTTTGGAAAAACATAGATATCCTACTGTATTTTGAGAGTTTAGGTAGTATTGATGGTTTCATGTTTTATATTTCTAGTTTGATCAGATGCAAATAGAATAGCCCCCCAAAAAACCATGCAGCCTATTCTTAAAAAAAAAAGTTAATAAAATAGCTATTTAACTATTGTTAACTATTGTAAGCCCATTTCTGACCTATTTTTCAAAACAACGTACAACTACTAGAGATTGGCTGCTCTCCATGAAAGTCATCTTTAAATTAAATTAAGAACAACACTAGTTAAGCATTAATAAACTATTATATTTTGTATTAGGCAGTCATCTGTGAAAGTCTGGACTGGCACTTTTAAATTATGCTTTCATAAAAAATTGTAACTGAAAACAAGGGTTGTAAACATGTAAATTCGCTCCTGCAAACAAACATTTACAGATAAGAACAACCTGATTATGTGTTAGTTGATACACAATTTCTTCTCTGAGATCTTTGCTAATAAATTGAAGAATGTCAGTGTCATTTTTCTTAAACAGAGAGATATATTAAAACAAATCCTTGAGAAATGTTTTGAACAACTGGTGTTACAGCCTGTCATTACAAACACTGGAAAAGTTAACATACACATTCTCTCAGATAAAAAAAAAGGAATATGTTTAAGTAAGCCAACAAAACGGAACCAGTTTAGCTTCTTGACACATAAATGTCATGAATGTAATGACAGTATTCCTAGTCAGATTCAAGTATTAATAAGTAATGTGCATCTCAGCACCTTCATTGACTTCAATAAAACAACATTTGTACTCTGACTACTATTTTAGCTCATTCGTCACAATGGGTAAGAAAGGTGGAAAGGAAAAAAATACAGAAATGATGAATTAATGAGTTGCAGGATTACATGCAGCATAAGTCCATAATAGATAAGAACTTCATAACTATATGAAGCCCCTTGATCTTCCAACTGTTGGTTTGTCAGTGAGAAAATGGTATAATTGGAATATTGCAGCCATATGCACAGTACCTAATAGCCAATTTCTTCCTGTGCTATTACTGAATAGCTCTAAAAACATGCTAGCTATTTTGCAATTTCCTCCTCCCCTAGGAGATTTACCTCACTGTCTTACATATAATATAATCATGTGGATGAGACTTAGTTTTGCTAAGCTGAAGTGCTATTTATCAAAAGCTCTGCGTGTTCAGCAGCCTTTAAATGCATTACACCTACTTCACTCAGCTGAAAGGAGTGGGAGTTTCAGAAATAGCTAATATATAAGGTACAGCAATAGCTTCTCAGAGACTTGAATGCTTCCTGCTACGAGAAGATAAACTGGTTGTTTGCTGTGTATAATTTTAGCTTTTTCTCTGTCACCTCTGTGGCGATGTGGTTTTCAGAGGCTATCAGAAATAATCTTTCCCTTTTCACCTGAGGTTCTCTAGCTCTGAGCACAACTCTTCCTTTGCTAAATGTGTGTTAGAGAGAATGCTAAATGTGTGTAATTGCATAGATGTAAAACTGACATATGGCAGCAGTCTCAATGCAAGTCTTGAGATCAACCACACAAAAAAAGAGATCTGAGAAAAAATGGTGTTGGTAAACATTGCCAGGCAGCAAAACACAACGGAGAAGTTAAATAGGTGATAAGATGGACTTACAAAGACACAGAAATAAGAAGATTGAGACTACTAAAACAAAGGACTACAAGAAGGTGGCACGTAAATTTTATGTTGTGAAAGTTGGCCAACAATAGGTCTTGGTAATTTGATTAAAACAAGTTCAGTTACATATATATGGCAATTGCCAGACTGTATAAATTAACAGAAACTACAAGCCAGTACTCACACACTGTTCAAAAAATTTTAAAGCTACATTAACGACAAGGACTGAATGGAAATCAGGTAGACAAGTAGTTCAAGGAGAGAGAGAAGGAAAAAATATTCTACTTTAAATGACACCATGTCCTTGATACAGTAGAAAACACAGGGAAAAGTACAGTACTGTAAAGACCATATTCCTTCCCTCTCTGTATTTTATTAGCCTAAGACTAAAGTATCATTCTTGCTCCCACATTAAGACAAATGGTTTAAATTTCGTGTTTGTTTTGAGGTTGAGTTGTCTAAGAAAGCCAAAGTAACATTCTTTACAGTATTATTAGCTGTAATGATTTTACAGTAAAAGATGACATTCCATACATACATAGGGGATTAAACGGCAGTAAAATTCAGTTTACATTCCTTAATGTAAACCTTATTCAAAAACTGTCTATTCTTCGATCATTTTCTTATGTAGCATTTTCCTCTAAGAACTATAGAAATAGTGTATTTTAACCAAGAAATTAAAGAAAATATTTCCATTTTCACAAGCTAGCATATACATTACATGTTTGTAATGTGCAGAATTCATTTTCCATTCTTACCTGTTCATTAACAAGAAAGACAGTGCAGTAACGTTTTTCTAGGTTAAAGGGAAGAAAATCAATCTCTAAGCCCGCAGAACTACTCCCTTCCAAGCACAGGATTTCCATGGGACTGAAGAATTCATGCAGGAGGCTGGATGGGTCAGCTGTTAAAGTAAGTTTTTATGGTTATTTACATACAACAGCACAGATTATAAAATAATATAGCTACTTGAAGTTTAAGAGTAAAGATTCTGTAAGCAATATGTGGTGGTAATCAGCATTTAAGGCACTCCCAAATGACACGTGTGAATGTGCAGCAGTACTGCATGATTTAAGCATTACGCAGACACACATTTTGCTAATCAACTGCATTTTTGTTCTGTGTATAGAAACAAAACAAGGGAAAACAGAGTGCCTCTCACTACCAAAAAGAACCTTCAAGAATATACAGCTTATAAGCATTACTCCTCCTGCTGGAAAGTACAATTAGTACCCTTTAAATAAATAATCTTGTTATCAGTAGCAGTAACGACATGCTATATTATAGGATGAAATCCTTTAGAATGGACAAAAACTTAATTTTGGTAAGCTTATTTTCTATGTATCCTTTCACAAAAGCATTAAGGTGACAAAGTGCTGAGATGACAAAGTGCAGAGCATCATGAGATGCCAAGAATCTTATGGGTGAATCTGACTACTTTTTCAATGAATGTTTTTCCTCTGCTGAGTGTATTCTGATAAGAAAGAATACTTGAAAAATGATTTTCATTCAACCCTGGCCAGCTATCCTTACAGAAGGATCAACTGAGTGACGAGTAGAAGTGAAAATGCAGACAATAGAAATGAACAAGGATCACATGAGAAAACTAATCCCCACAAAGCATCCAAAACTAAAGCCATTACCCCACACTCACTGCTTTTGCTCTTCATAGACAGAATTTTTTCCTAACTATGAAAACAGGAATTCCCCTATATTCTGACATCAGCCCACGCTTAATTTTGATGTGATTTTGATGTTTCCAAAGTTTAGGTAAACAATGACAAAAACATCTTCCCAATAGGGCTCAAGTCCCATTTTTACCCTTCTATCGAATAGGGTAAGGCAATCCAGGCAGTTTGTCTCCTCCCTAAAGTGTTTCTCATCCAATGTATGTCAGACTTCTGAGCAGACAAAACACATTTTGCAAGAGTCCTCCTGCCCAACTTACTCTCTGAATCCTGTGGAAATTAAAACCATCTCCAAAAAAAGTATCGTTTATTAAATAATTTGTTTTTTTGACAATTACCTCCTTCATGTCATACCTGTTTACTCTAGGAAAATAATTAAGATTACAGTGCAGTTTTAGAATTCACTGCACTAGATATAAAATATTCAGTGATATGCTCTCCCACAAATACTACTACTCACATATTTCAAATGTCAAAATGTTGCTTTTGCACATGTCCTTATAGATGGTGCTGTAGGGACAGAAGGGAGATTTTAAAGAGGTACTTACAACCATTACTGTTTTTCTCTTCATTTGTATCTTCAGGTACTGCACTACTTTTACAGCTTAATGTGTTATTTTCAGAGCTAAAAGGGAAAAAGATGAAAGACATAACAAAGCTGGATATTAGATAGCTTCTTTTCCTTTTTTATGTATAAATACTAGAAAAGCAAATGTTTGCAAGAAAAAAACAGCCAAGAAATTTTGGAGCAATCTACCCATCAGAGATACTAAATCCTTCTCTTCCACTTAAATTAATCATATTTATAGCACAGTCACCATATCCTACCTTCAATTTATCTGTACACTAACCATATAAACTCAATTTCACATGAAAAAAAAATACAACTCCAGTTTTAAAAGCTTTCTATGATATTGAGTGGAAAATTAGCTTTAACTCAATTCCTGCTCAATAGAAGCTTTTTCAATGAACTTAATCCTAACGTTGCTCTTTATCAGTTTAACATCCTAAAAAATATGCAGAAATTGTCCCCTGGTGCATCCTGAGGTGACAGGCCTTGCATTCCTCTGATATCCAGAGTTGATTTCAAATCAGTCTTTCTAGTTTTAGCTCTAAAAGATATTCTAAAAATTCATCTAAAAAAAGGCTCCAAACCAAATTCCAGTTAGATACATTATTCTCACTTTAGGACTCCTATGCATAGCCCCTGGGGACATGTCTTCAGGCTTCTTCTCACAGAAATTGATTTGCAAAAGTAACAGACCTTGTCCCCTTACCAGAACACAGTTCAGATGTTAGCCGTGCTCCTGCCTAAGCTTCTTTTTAAGCTTACTTTTTTTGTGTGTGTTACACAGATGTAGATAAATGTTTCACATTTATTAATTTAATTAGAAAGTACATTAGTAGGTCATATATGAAAAAATGAGAACTACTTAGCAAATGAGGGTTCTAAACTGTGGCTTGGTCTGATTCAGTCTCTGGCTCTACTATGAACTTATGGAAACTATGGAATTTGTGGTTTAAACTCTATCTTGTGGTTAAGCTCTGGCTCTGCTACAATTTGGACCAGTTGAATAAACATGAAATAAAGGTAACGAATCACTTTCCCCCGCCTTGACTTATTCAGAGAGAACCCAACTACTGCATACTCAAAAATTAACAGTTATGAAGACTGACATTTGTTAAATCTGCAGGTCAACCACCTGAATGGCTCCCATTTAGTCTGACATACTATTAGCTTTAGAAGAAGTCAAATAATCTCTATTTGGAGTGTAATAGAGTCCATTTTCAATTTTCAAACTGTGGCACCTTAAAAGATTTCCCTTATTAAGTTGGAAAAGTTTATATGCAACCTTCTTACTTAAGTATTTCAAATGAATCCCTCTGTTCTTCAAGACTCACAAATTTGTTTCAAAACGCATGCACTTCCATAATCTCTCTAAGGTCCTTACTGAAGTGCTCTCACTATGCACCTGGATTACAAATGGCCGTGATATACACAGTGGATCTTTTAGTGGGTTGACTGGGCCCACGACCTTTTTTACTAATAAAAATTCACAGCTCAAGTTGCAGATGAAATGTTTTCATCTATAATTTATAACTAAATAATTCTAAGAGAGCTGCCTGCATATGTTGTCTTTATATATTTTACACGAATCATTTTGTAAATTCAAGCTTAAAAATAACATGAATGTTCAGATAACTATTTACTCAGACTTTTAAGTCAGGCAGCCACACAGAGTAGTAAAAAACACATCACAGAAGGTGTTATCATAAAAACAGGTAATTTTACAAAAAGTTGTCTACTGTAACCAGGCCCCAATGAAAGAGTAATTCTGGATAGCAATAGGAAGTCTACCCCTTATGTTTTTTAAGACAGCATGTCCATGTTTTTAATAAATGAAAGCTAACTTGCCAAAACATAGACTTTACACTAGTTATAATAAACATTAACAACAATCATTCATTCCAGTTCATGCAAACTTCTAATCTAAACCACCAAATAAGAAATATTTTGTAACAACCAAACTGCAACAAAGGAGTAGCACAGAAACTACTTCAAACTTGTGAACAAACTTACAAACACACACTTATATGTGTATATATGTACAAAGGTAAACTTTGTGGATTTTTGCTCTATGAATTGGCAATTTTATGCCACACAGTGAGCCAAACAGCCTCAGCTGTAAAATCCTCAGCTGAACACCTTATTCTTTTCATGGCAATACAGCTTTTCAGGTATATTTGAAAAGAACAGATATACTTGAAAAAAATTATTTATTCCTCTCCACCTGGAAAGCAGATTTTGCTTCTTTCTATTTTATATCCTTAATATTACTTTATATTTATATTTTTTTACTGTATTTTTTCAATCCTTGCTCACAAACATCTTCTACCACACTTAACAGGAGGTACAAGCGTGTAGCTACATCTAAGCAAGGATGGTATTGTTTAATTTACAGCAATCACAAGATCTTATAGATGCTATATTGTAAAACTATACTGTAATGTATCCCAAAGAATTACTACAAGTAGATTTTCAGCTCTAGACTCTGGTTTAATATTACCCATACATAAAAGTCATTGTCCCAGTGCTGTAAAATTTGAT
>NW_010578175.1:52943-76642 GCF_000705375.1 Tinamus guttatus | reverse complement strand
TTCCATGGAAATGGAATAGAGACCATGAAATCATGGAATAGGTCTCTTAGTCAACTATTGGAAGTGATTTTGTTTAAGGGAGGGAATGTGCGAGGAGAAGCTGATGCTTTCAAAACAAAGCCGAATTCAAAACTTATTTATTTTACTGTGCATTAAATGGACTAAAGATTCTGTTCAAGTTATTTATTTTACTGTGCATTAAATGGACTAAAGATTCTGTTCAAGTTACAGGTGAAGGCTGGTTAAGGAGGATGCCTCTCAGCTGCTAGGTACTGAGTCCCATCTGACCCAGAGTAAATGGCAGGTGCAAGTACCTTCAAGTTCTTCTAGCAGTGCTTTTGTTTAACCTATTCAGACTTGTTCTTACTGTTCTTGGGCACTGGAAAGAAACAGTTTAGTATCCTCACTTCTGAGTTCTTTGTTATTACTTTTTACGTAACACCATAAAACGGCTGGCTTGCCATGTTAGTTGCTATGCCACAAATCAAGTCAAAAACCAAAAAAAAATCAAAACCAAAATCTTCTGATGATATAGTCATAGCTACACACATGTAATGGTGCATCACTCCAGAATACTCTTTCGTCTAGGATCCAAACAGGCCAATATCTCTGTTTTCAGAGTTCAGATTATGTTTTCCAACATGTCCTCGCATCAGGAAAACAGTGTTTTTTTCTGTATTTGAGTGGAATTTACTAGATGACTTTTCTTAGTCCCTTCCTGTTCCAGATTCTATATATCATTTTGAGGTAAACATAAAGCTGGAAAGTGTCAGGCACCATGGGGAGATCTATGTCCACTAGTAGTTACTTCATCAACAAACTTTAGAAGATGGAAGCAAGCAGATCTCTTACTAGAGAGATAAGGGATTCAAGGAAATGTTTACTAATGCACAGAGAAATACTGAAACATTTGAAGAGAAAAATCATGTATAAGATATTAGCTGGTTTCCATACGCTGTGGAATATTGCTTGTGATCTCAGAACAAAGACTAGGATATAAAGCGATACAAGCTACCCAAAGAGGCATTATGACTTGCAGTAATAGAGATAAATTTCTAACACATGAAATATTAATCATAATTGTGATACCTCCCAGCAGTTTATTTCTAAAATATATTTTCTGAAGACTGCAGAAAAGGTTATTAATGCTATATTTCATAATTCATACTGCAAACAGACATAAAATAGCCTTTTAAATCTTCAATTTTGTTTATTCTATTAGATAAGTAAATACAAGCATTCTGTTTAGCATAACTCTTTCCTTGAAATATGAAACGGTCAGGAACACAAAGTAAAAAAAAAAAAAAAAAAACACCTCAGGAAATATAAAATATTTGAAATTCTTGGTGATTTTCCTTGCAAAAAAATAGATTAAACTAACATTAAAAAATCTATAAGCTGTAAAACTAGACCTCAAAATCATTAATTACTTCTTATTTTTTTCAGAGTGAGTTTTTCCTGACTTAAAAATATTTGAACACTTTAATGGCTTTTTCTCCCAGACAGCTTGTGTGGCCATGGGCCACTCTAATGATTTTTCCACGCCTTTATGAATGCACTATACTGTTTAGTCATGGTTCTGGAATAGGACTACCAGTGAATCATTAGCAGATCATTACCACTTCCTAGTCCTATTAGTTTACTAGTAAAATCTGTAGACATCAATGAAAGAGCGGCCTTTTTTTGACTTTTTTGCTTGCGCGCGTGTGTGTGTGTGTGTGTGTGTGTAAGAGGTCTTGGTTATGAGAGAATTTTGAGTAAGGGTTTTGCAGTTTTCTAGTTCACTTTCTCGTGCTTAAATTGGAAATACAAAAATAGAGTCATATGTTAATGGTACTTGCATTCTAAATATCATCTATTCCGCCAACAGAAGTGAGAGCACAGAAGACAGAACACTTTCTTTTTTAAATTCAGAAAAAAATCAAATGTCTTTTTGACAAAAAATATGCAAAGTAATATCCAGTCAAAGCAGTCCGACATTTGCTTAGGGGGCTGACTATTTGGACATCTTACTAGAATATGCAATCATTATGATCAAGCTGTTTTTTTCTTTCTATTATGCAATATATGATATGCAATATATGAGATGGACATGGCTGCTTCTCCTTGGATAGAGGCCTGAGTTATCTGATTTTTTTGTACTAGCCACTCATTTCAAAACTCAAAATCATTAATCACTAAGGGTTCGACTCTTGCAGCACAAGTGCACGGAGCACTGAGGGCACAGTGTGGCTCACAGAACACAAGAGGACAGGGTGACACTGAAGGTATTTACCTAAAAAACAACAAAACAAAATAAAAAAAATCAAAACCAAACAAACAACGATTCAATTCGTAACATCTGAGAAATTCAAAAAAATGCTTTAGCTATTTGTTCTTCCTCTATGGTAGGTCACTTCCAGGGAATGCCACAAGTTTTAGTTCTCAAACAGGTTTGCAATTGTTTCTTTCCCTTTTAACTTTGACTTTCCGTTTTGTGATATACATCTCTCCACTGCCCACAAAGATTTCCGACTGTTATCCAAATTTCATGATATTTATTACATCACCCACCAATTAACGACAGTGAACACAGAAATACTTTTCTCTTGGGTTATGAGTCTTTTTGCACATGCATCTTTCTTTCTACTTCTCCTTGACTTCCATTACAATGACTCCTGGCTGTTTATCCTTTGCCGTTTTATGACTTTCATCATGCTGACTTTGAACTCTCTTCCTGCTTCCATATTTCCTATTTCACAAAAATCTGTCTATGGCTAGCTAAACAATAACACTCAGGCATGTAATTAAACTTACATTCTGCATTTCTCTTTCTGTTTTGCAAATATTTCTGTTTTATCCCATGGCCTACTGAGCCTACAGCATTTTAGACTCCAGCAAAACTCCAAAGTTCTCTAGCCTGCCTGTATCTCACTCTTGCAGTTTCTGAAATCTTGACCTTCTTTATCCTGAGAATCTGAGCTATTCCTTCTACTTCTTAAGGTCCTAATAAACTGGAAGTAGTCGATCTTACTGACAGTTCTTGTCTGCCCTTCCTTCCGGCACCTTAGTCACCATGATTGCTCCTACCCTATCATCAAGATTTCGGCTCTAAACACTGATTTCTCCGCCAGATCTTCCTTGCGGCAAATTGCTCTCACTCCCTCACCACCCATCCTCAGAATATTTTCATCCATTTAAGATTTAAATTGAAATATTTATCTTTTCTCTACTGCTTATGACAAATATTTAATATAATTCTACTATACTTAAATGATCTAATCTATAATTCTTTGTAACTACTACGCACTAGCTATACACAAAGATGTTACAGTTACTAGTGTAATATTCTGTAATATAACTGTATATAGCTGTATATAACTGTAATATTCAAATTGGATAATTAGCAACCAACATTTAAAACTTACCTGAATATTTTCTCTTGCTTTACTTCTCTGGCTTGACACACTTGCTCTGGCCGACTTAAGTAACTTGTGGATTCCAGCAGAAAGACTCTGAAATATGACAAATCCCTTTGTTTTTCACTTGCAAAATGAAGATAAAAACTAGTTTATTACAGCTTTCAAATTCAGGCTTGTTTATTTCCATTTGGGGATGCTCAAAAAACACCAAAAAAAAAGAGATTTTTCTCCTTAAATATATAGACTTTCTTGTTTAAGAATTAAGAACATTTTGCTGAAATTAAGACAAAGAATTTTTAAAGCTTATGTAAGCACGGAAATTCCTGAGATATTTATTTAAGGATTATTTATTATCCTAAATCTCATTAATATCATAGACTGATTCATAATCATTGAGTAGGTTTACAGTCATGTCATGACATGCAACTTGAAATATTTTTTACAAGAGCAACATTTTAGAAACAAAAACAATGTATATTTAAAGACAAAGACAATTCACATACACTATTAAATTGGAAACAATTTTCTGAAATGTAATTTATACTAAGATTGTCACTAAACTAAATGAGTAAAGAATCAATTCATAGAGATTTGAAGAAAAAAAAAAGGCAAGTTCTTTTGCTTTTCTAATTAAAGTGTGAATCTACTAAACTACATTAAGTTGTGATTTCCCTAACAAACCACCATCAATCAGTTCATTTAAGAGACATTTATCTTGCTATGTGTACACTACGTTGTGTAGCCTTTAAACCCATTTTATGCAATGGATATTCCATTGACATACAGCTAGTCATTACCCAAGAACTACAGTTGCTGCAACTTTGAAGAATTTCTGTTATAGCCCTTTTTTCAGCTTAAACATTTTCTTCAGCTTAAACAAACCACATCACTTCATTTTCCCCACACTCACAGAATAGAGCAGAAACAGAAGGAAGATAACAGACTACACAGCAAAAATACAGAAGCCAATGCCAACAAGTATTTCACTACCTGAAGACCTGAATTCAAGGTCTTCAGTGGAACTACATAAATTAATATCAGTGTTAACTGATGCTCTGCCCCACAATTTAATCTGCTATTTAAAAAAAAGAAACTCACTAACCATCAGTTACTTTCATATCTTAGGACACAGAAATATTTTTCTTTTCCTGAGTAAGAAATAGCTGCAGTACTGCACAGAGAAATGTAACTGCGGATTCTGAAAGTATTTAACTTATTTTACTTAATGAAGTACAATTATTCAGTGATCTTTTAAATATTTACCTATATACAAATATTATAATCCTTGAATTGTAAATACAGAAAACATTACTTAGTTGAAAGAAAAAGTAGCACATAACAAACCGAAGAATGCCAGGAAATAAGTAGTTTAGAATACAGTATGTACAGCTTTTGCAAATACCTGACACTTGCTACATATTTGGAAGACTGATATCTCAGAACTACAAAAAACCTTTCATTTGTAGGTTACAGTTCATATGTGGCCCAAATTGATAATTTCTTCAGGAACTCTCATGCAACTATTAAAATGTATGTATGAGAATTAATTGTCAAATCACCTTAATATATTTTTTCTCAAAGAGATATCCACATCATAGAACTGATTAGAGTAAAAGCCGCACAAAATGTTACGGAAAATGTTCTCCTAAATAAATGTATGACTGCTCTAAAAAGTAAAGACAAAATATGGAGCCAGATCACATAAAATGAGATGATAAAGAGGTGCAGCATTCTCTTCATTTCAGATTAGAAAAACAATGTTTATAACTTTGGAGGTGTTACATCCGGTGTTATATAAGTTACATTAGATTACCTGATAGTAATGTCAGACCCAAGGCAAAAGAAAATCATTCTTTTGGATGCTTAATAATTCAAACAGCAGGATAAAGCAGATTGGGGGAGAAAAAAAAAGCTATTAATTAACATGGTTTATTTCTCTTTGGAATTCTGCTGCACCTCAGCCAAACACAAAAATACAAGCAAGGTTCATGAACTCCATTAGTATAAGGTTCTAACTTATTGTTTACACTGGGATGGATTTCAATTAAGGTTTATTTGTCTTCTCTATTCATTATGATACTTTCCATTTCACAGTACTTCTAACAATTTTGACAATGTAAATCCCTACAATTTAATCTCAAGGTCTTACTCTTGAATTAGAAGGCGAAAACGATGAAAAAGAGATATAAAACAGCATATTTGTTATAGACTTTCCTTTACTGAATTGTCTACCTGAATATGCCATCAGTTCTGAAGGGATTAGTAACACTTAATGTAACTTTCTTCAGCTCATAACATGGGGATTTGCATTTTAAGATACCCTGAAATAGAACGAAAATTGAAAACAATATGTCAATTATATCAAAAGTTGCAAACCATATTCATGCTTAAACACTGGCAAACAGGAAAATATGCCTAAGCATAAAACTATGTATTTGGCTACTGATGACTAAAGAATTCAAATAATTAAAATGTTAGGCTTTGTTCCCAGTGAAGAATAGTTAAAGCTCATTTCTCTTTAAACATGTATTACTTTCATCACCTTTTAAACATTCTTCAGAATGACAACGCAGGGCAAGAATCAAGCTATTTTCTTGCTGTTTGATTTTTCCACGAACTATATCTTTTCTCCCATCCCAACCTTCCTTTTTAACATCATTGTCTACTGCTACAATCGTATTAAAAAAACACAAAAGCAAAAAAATCACAAACACCCGTCAAGTTCAGGAGAGGACTTACCCAGGTCCGCTCAGAAAATGTTGGATAGCCAACGCTGGACAGCATAACAGTCCCTGCTCTATTTCTGTGATATATCTTAAATCTAAAGACTGCTTAAATTACAAATACATAAAGTAACTTCTAAAAAACTTCACTGTCCATCTGACACTGGAAACTACCTGAAGAGGCATGTCATCACATCACCACAACAATGATATTTTCAAAAGCATTCATATGCTAAAAGGACTCCAGTTCGATTTTTAGAGCAAAATTTTAAAATTTATTACCATTTTTATTACCAGCTACTCCACTAGGCACTTCTTTGCACATATATAGTCAATTGAATACTTGAAAATTAACAGTTGAAAGGCATTAATGATAACCCATCTTTATAGCTTAGCCCAGTTCTCTGGTGTTTGATACATCATACTGCTGAACAGTAATTTTGTGGCAGTATTAATTGCACGAACATAAACTTACGGCAGGCTCGATATGGGTGATTTTAGATTTCAGAGAGAATGTCAGCGTAGCACCACCTATTCCACCCACAGTCTTTGAAATCAGGAGCAACATCGCTTCAGCAGGGTGCAGAAAACGACTAGTGAATTCCACATTTACACTTGCTTGCCCCCTATGTAAAAAATGATAATATCAACAAATAATTGTTAAAGGTGTCACGAAGAGCTTTCTCTAAAAAGTATGAGACCTGCTTTTTTGGAGTTGCTAACAGAATATTTCAAAGTACAAACTGAAAAGTCACCTGACTGGCTTATGCTTTCATGTATATGTAGTTAAAGAACTTTTGAAAAATATAATGTATATAGAAATACAGAGAGACATATTCAAGTTTCCTACATTTGCTGAGATCGCAGAGCTCAGCACATCAAAATGCAAGAGATGATGAGTCTCACCTGGGGAACTACCTGCTTAATGACAATGTCTCCTCTAACCACAGCAGGAGACAAAATACTGGTCTAACCCTCCATGGCTATTTTCATGCTGCCGTTTCCCTGCTTCAGTAAGTGAATGGCAATGAAAACAAAGAAGGGGAGGGTTTAACAATACTTCTCTCCTGCCTCTGGGGTGCACTCAACTCAAGAAGGCTTTTAGTTAACTTTTTATGAAAAGGTACCGATTTGCAAATTACTTCTTTTGCGGCCAACATTTTAGCCATCTATTAAAATCACATATAATGGCTGTTCACGTTTTAAATATTAGCTTAAAAACCATTGTTTTTTGTACTGCAATCAGTAGGTTACAAATCATCATCACAATACTTTATTCCATGTTAAAGTCATTCTACAATTTTTACATCCAGTGAAACTGACACATTTGCAATGACCCAAAAGAAACCAGGTTTCCTTAAAATAAACATAAAAAGATATAAAAACTGATAACAAATATATAACAATCATATGCACTACCTACACGTACTCAAATCATAGTGCAGCACAATCACTTGATTTAATGTATTTATGTAAAAGCAGTGAATATTAAAAATACCAGTTAACCTGCTTCATGTATGTCATCTTCTAAAGTAAAATACAGAATAAATTTATTCCTGGATGTTTTATCGCTATCAGGGAGCTGTGTTTAACAAATTGAAATGACTTCTAAAAGGCTGGCAAAACTAATTTGGACAATTTAGTTACAAAATGCATTCTGAAGTGCAGGCTATGTAAAACACTGCATTAAACTATGCTTTAAATAAACTAGTGAACTTCTTCAAATGCTATCTAGAACAGAGGGTCACTTTAGCTTCTCAGGATAAAAGTCATCACTTAGGAAAGTCTAGTAATAGTGACTGATCATTAAAATTGAAGGGATTTAAGCTGACATTTTATTTTGCAGTTGGGATGTGGATAGAAAAGCATATGTAGTGCAACGTAAGATTAAATTTAAACCAATCCTTTGTGGAAATCTGTCATACCAAAATTGTAGTAATGTTGTGAAATGTATGAATTGTAAATGAAATTAAGTAACTACATAGAAAAGTACAAAAGTCTTATTCAAAAATGCATGAGCCAACCCTGGCTAGAGCACTGTCTAAACTTGAGCAAAGGCCAGCACTGCCAGAGCTCACTGCAGCTCTGTTGGGAGGCTCACATAAGATCCACAAATTACACAGCTTCCAGTTATCTCAGGTTCATAAGAGAAAGCTGGTGCTTGACTTTGGGGACTCTGTGAACACGTTTAAAAATCTGAACTCACCTTGATCTCTCTGGGCTTCATGCCAAAAAGAAATGAGCGCAACACTCAAAAGAGTTCTTCCTTAGCACCAAAAGTCTCAAGATCTCAGTTCCTAGATCTGCTCCTTCTGGAAATTCTGAAAATCTTTTACAGCTTTTATGCCCCTGCTGCAGAGCTCCCAGACATTTCAGTCCTGAACAGAGCAGAGCTGCTGAGATTCCCCAACTCTGAGGTTCCTGAGCTGCCCTTCAAAATGCGCCGGACAAGGCGCCCTGGGACTGCAGACTCAGAGGAGCGTGCTGCCTGAAGCACCCACCCTCAAACTGGCCTCTCTCTGATTTCAACAGCTACTTCCATCTATATTCACTTCTCTTTATGCACTGTGCAGGTTTATTAGGTTTATTATCGGCCTGCGCCATCTGTCAATACGCAGTCAGCCAGCCTTGTCTCTAATCCAATAAACCCAACTACTGCTGGGTAGGAAGAAAAAAAGAAAAGGATAAAACGTTGCTTGGAATTACCAGATTTGCAGCTCAAGACCTAAAGAAAATACTGTAAGTCTGAAAAAGTTGCACACCGCAGGCCACTACATATAACCCACACTAATCTGAAGCAGATGGTTGCCTGAGGTCATTTCTTGTCTTATTTTCAATAATGCTGTGATTTGCAAAACCCTTACGTGTAAAGAATGTGTCATTCAGATAGTTCAGATAGATTTTTTCCCCATTTGTAGTTTATCTAAAGGTACTGTTGGTTCATTTTATACCTTTTTTTTTTTAACTGCATGGCACTAGTCTAATTGAATACGGTGGGGAGAAAAAAAAGTCTACACCATCTCCAAAATACCCTTGTTCTGAAGTTCAAAATGTTTTTCAGTCCAAGGCTGGCTAGTATCAAGCTAGCTTGGAGTGCAAGAGGAACTATTACTGAAGACATGCCTATATTTGTGTGCAATATTCGTAAGTTAGCAAGATAAAATCTCAGTTCAGAGAAACAAAGGCAAAGATATATGACCTTGAGTGACTAAACCAATACAGATATTCATAAAGGTTTTTGAAGTTTAATATTCCAAAAGGTTTTTTTAAGGTGTAGTTCATCTTGTTCTCTAATCCAGCAATTAAGATTTCCTAATCTGTAGAAATTTAACACACTGATTTGTCTTCCTTATTATCAGTTATTTATAAAATCAGAAAAATTTTAACATAGGTGTCACTTCCCAGCTATTTTTACATCTTTTCTTCCTAAACAGGCTACAGGTTGTTATGTTCAAAATACTTCTGTGTCTTTGTAGAAATCTTACAAGTTTATCTCCTTTGCAATTTTTCCTAAAGATTTTCACTCTTTCAAAATAAAAATATTAAAAAAATCCACAACATGCTCTCCAACAAATCAATTTTTCTTGACCTCATATAACTGAATGCAAACTAGCGCTTGCAAGCACGAGCCAGTTAAACAGAGATGCTGGTTTATTATTCACATTACTATCACTTCCAAACCAACACTATTACTACACTTCCAAATCTTTGTCATGACCTCCCAAACTTCCATGACTCCTAAAGTCATCTTTCGAAATAAGAAGAAGAAACAAAAGCTGAAGTCTTACAGGAAATAATTTTTATCTGCTCATGCACATTAATTCAGTTCAGAAAGAACTGCTTTAGCTGAGGAAATAAAATAAAAGAATAGCAAATCCAAATTGAAAATTAGAACTTCCATCACAGAGGAACAGAAACGTTTATGAATACAGGTCCCTTCTATAGTAATCTGGAGATTATTAAGTCAAATTGAAGGTGTGCCATTGATGAATTACTTTGGATTTGTGCCAGGTTAAGGAGAAAATACATGATCCTTGCATTGATCATTTTTCAGTCTTTGTGGTTGAATGTGCTTTCAGCATTCCAAAACAGTTGAACCAGTAGATTTATATTTCTGTATTAGTAGACTTTGAAAAACACTGAACAAATCATTACTTACTTAGGGGGAATGATGACAGTATTTCCGTCAGGTAATGAGAAATCATCAGCCTCTCTTCCTACTAGAGTAGCGTCGTACATCAAAGTTTTAATGCTTGGGTTTTTCAGATGCACCTATCACAACAAAACATAACAACTTAGCCAATTTTTATTCAATCTTTAGATCATAAAGTATGTTCCCCAACTATCTTCCAAAATACAAAATAAGGATGTCATAAAAGAAAGTACTTCAAATGACTAAGGAGGTTCTCTTCTCCGTAAGAAGCATAAAATTCCCACAGACTGTCCAAGCTCCATTTTTCTAAGCAATCTGTATGCAGAATACACAGCACTTCTACCCCAACTGTTAATCTCTTATTCCCGTCTTTGATCCCTGAAACCACTGTTACTTCTGTGTATTTTCTGTACTCATTAAGAGAATATGGGGAAAAAAAAAGAAAAAAAAAAAAGAAAAAGCAACTGAAGTCAGGATCACAAATATTAAGGAAAAGAAATGAAGAGACATTCCTTCATTTCCGCATTAACGAGAGAAACTGCATGGAGCCCATTCACTCTTTTTTGTAGTACATACATAATATAAACATATATATGCATACAGATTTTTTAAAAAACTTCTACTGCTGCAATGGTGTCAGTACCTTTTTAACAACAGTTGCATGGAAAGCACCTGTAAATTCAATAGTCTTCTTGGGCAAGTAGTAAGGGAGCCTTTCGTACAAGTAAACACACAGAATAAGCATCATGATTGGGTTCGGATCACAGATGTCTGTGGCCTGATGTCGAAAACAGAAAAGTAACAATTAACCAGATACTCATCTAAAATTTCACCTGTGTACTTTAGAGATAAGAGAATAAGAATAAAAAGCATAAGGTGAATCTAACTATGCAGGCAGTTTCAACTTAACTTGATGCATGACTGAGATGAATATGAATCTTGTCGGGGTGCAAAAATAAAAAAAAGTGCTAATATACTCTGGTAGTAAAGATAGATTAAAAATTAAAATCATCTCTTTTTTTTTCCTAACCCCCAAAGTCCAGGAAAAACAGATGCTCATTTTATTATAAATGAAGCTTAATAGAAAAAAAAAAAAAAAAGAAAAAACAGTAAAACTGTAAAACTCACTGACTGGAAAAAATACGTCTTTTTTAATCCTTAAAAAATAAAACAATATATTTTAAAATCTTTTATTTCACTATTAAATACATTCAGAGTATTCCTAGATATAGTTTTGCAATTATTTATGAAGATATAATCACTATTCAACACTAGGACCTCATGTCTGTATAGTCGCACCTATTGCAGATGTCTAATTGGCCTATAAAAGGTGGCATTCCTACATTTTAAATATTGAATCTACCAAAGGGAATTTAAACAACGACTGCCAAACAGGTCAAATTTTCAGTCTTCAGAGATTCTACAAAGTCACTGAAAAGAAAGCACTATAAACTCTTCACAGAAATACAGGGACTTGTCAGGAGTATCATCAAATAGTAAAGGAACTTTCTGCATAAATACGTGCAGGGCACTTCTGGCTACACACTTAAACAAATGTACTTCCTGAATCAATTATTTAATTTATATTAAATTAATATTAAGTAATTTAAAGCTTCATGTAAAATACTTTTTAATATGATCTGTTATTGTAATAGATTTGTCTAGAATAGCTTAAAGAAAGTTCTACAACTACAGTTAACTTTGTCTCCTAAACTAAATAACACTAACTGAAAAATACATATGTGGGAGTAGTTTCACGCAACACATCACCACAGTGACATGCCATCCCATTAAAAGATGCTCTCTGTCTTGCACAAAAAAAGACACTTCATTTGCATTCCTTACATAACTGAGACTCATTTGATACAGCAATATTTTGAGAAAGGCCCTCTTTTGCCTGACTCCTGGAATGTGACCATCATTTTAAATCTTCTCATCCTACAGTCACAAATTTCCCCAAGTCTCAAGCAAAGCACTGGTCTGCTGTGCTGCTGCTGACTGTCTTCCTCCCTAAGCACCCTGGATGAGTTGCATCTAACTAGATGTAGCCTCATCCCACTTCCATCAGCCTATAACCAAGCTTCCTTCTTTACATGGTTTCTTCTTATTACAAATTTGCAACTGTAAACCACAAAGAAAGACAGAGGACATCTTCTGATATTTTAATCTTGACCCTCACACTTTTTGGAAATATTTTATATGCATAAAGGGTACGTCTTTGAAGTCCCACCAGGCTAGATGAGAGAGGTAAAAAAATAGATGAAAGTTACTTTTAAATTTCCAAACTTTATGTTTTAAAACTGCTATATTCCAACACACTCGCAATCAGGAAAAAGATTCATCTCTAGTTACCAGCCGTTGAAACTTTTACATCCTTTTTGAAGGATATGGACAGACAAATCTTAAACAATATAACATTATTTTACATTACAGGTTGATTTAGGATTCTACAGACTCCTGTAGAACACATTTTATTTTTGCACTACTAACAAAAAAAGGGCAATATTAAAAAAAGCAAACTCCAAAGGAGCAGGGCCCCACAGGCAGCAGCCCCAGCCCCTGAGGGGGCATCCGGCACCACCGCAGGCTGGTTATTTGGTCACGCAGTATCTGTGTTTATAAAGGAGGCACCACTGAATTTAAATTTATATATATATATATTCATATATGTATATGAATATATTTATATTCATGTTATAATATTAATTATTATATAACCTGGGAAGAACTTTGTGAAAAGACTATGTCTTATAGAATGTTAATATCAACATGCGAGGAAAAGGCGTTATACTATTCTAATAAACAAGTCATTATGATTCTATGACTAGCATCCAAAGCTATGGAAGAGCATACAACTTCATAGGAAAAGAATATGGAACTGTACGGGCTGAGAAAACAGCCTTTTCCTGCAGAAAAAAAACAGCTGGGGCCCCAGCAGGCCATTTGAGTAAGTGTGCTGAAGGCCAGCGTGTTCTGGGCTGTGTGGGCAAGACTGTAGCTTACAGGTTGAGGGAAGTGATTCTTGCCCTGTACTCTGCTCCTGCCCTGAATCTCCAGCACTGTATCCAGTTTGGGACTCCCCAGTACCACACAGGAATTGACAACCTCAGCAATGCAGAGCAGGGTCATCCACATGAGTAAGGGTCTGGATCACCCTTAATATGGAAAGGTTGAGAGAACCAGTCTGGTTTAGTTTTAAACTTTGGACAGGGGTTTTGACCAGTTGACCTCTATATGTTCCTCCTGGCGTCTCTCATTTAGTATTCTGCAACAGATATTCTAGAAAACAATCACTGAGCAGACAAGCTCCTCATGTCCACGCTAGGAAGAAGAATTTTACCCTCCCTATACCCTAAAACATATAGGTATAGTGGTGACATAAATGAGAGAGAACTTGAGTACTGGGGAAGATGTTAAGCCTTGGCTCCTAGACTAAAACTTCAGAAGAATCTATAAAATCCAAGAAAGCCACTTTTTGAAAGAAACATTAGATAAGGGAAGATGATTTAGTAGCTGAAAGCTTACCAAATTTGCCACTGAAGTTCAGCATTAACTAAATTACATATAATCTTGTAGGAATGTGTTCTGGGTACTTTGTAAAATATAGAGCGTGAAGATTTTTGGCTTGGTACAAAGTAAGTAGGACAAAAATAAAGGAGAAAATCAGCAAGATATATTAGAGAACAGAAAGCCTTATCCTATTTTAATCCAGATATGTATTGATTTCATAGCACGTCTCACTAGGTAAGTTCCAGATTTTCTTTATTTTCCTTCTGCTTTTATCACCTTCGAGACAGGTAGGAGATTCCAAAGAAAAGCCAGAACTACTGCTTATCTGGTGACAAATCTATTGTTTCTATGGGGCATGAAGAGCAACCGAAAATTTCCTCCACCCTTTCTTGCCCTGTGCCCCCAGACATCACATCCTGCTTATAGCAGGTCTGGCACAGCTCCCTCCCCAGCATTCAGAGAAAGCAGTCGGCACTAGCCACTGATTTAAAGCTTCCCTATCACTCTCTGCAGTTTCCTAGTAATGCTTATTCTTGTAATTTTTAAGATTTAGCTCGTATGCTCATCATGCACAGATGTAATCATGTGCTTCATCTTCTGATTTATTTCCAACATCCTTTTTTTTTTTTTAAGCTTGGAATTTTCGGATGCACTTATGCAAAGTAAAAAAGTTTCTTTCATGACAAAGCCTTTCAACCTGCAGTCTGAAAAATATTCTGATATTTTTCACTCACTTATCTCAGTAACAACTATTGAATATAAACAAGTTATTCCAATATATTGTTTTCACGCCTCTACTATTTATATTTTCTTCATTTTCTGAAAGATGAATGGGAAATTTAACTGCTGAAGCCTAACTTGGCTTTTTTTTCTCCCTACTACTAATTTTTACTCAGATCTCATTCACTTAGAAAGTACTCTTCTGTTTTATTCTGTGCTGAATTTGTAAGCCTGCATTTGTGACATTAATCTACTACTCTTTGAATTAATTTAAACTTTAAAAATAATTCATAAAAATATTTCACATAAAAATTCAGACAGACTATAAATGAGTGTGATATGCTTCAGGAAATTCTATAAATTAGAAATTAATAATGTTTTAGAGATTTCTGTCTTGAATTGTATCCGTAACAAATTTCCTCAAAATACAGAAGGAAAAATCTCACATTTGTTGGAGTTTGCTGCCTGCTTGTTTGTTTTGTATGTGTGTTCAAACCCTGTGTAGTTAAAAGAAAATGTTGAAACAGCTGAAGTGGATAAATTTCCATAACTTCAATTACACATTCACAGAATGGTTGAAGATAGAAGAGACCTCTAGAGATCATCTAGTCCAACCCCCTGCTCCAGCAGGGACACCTAGAGCACATGGCACAGGGTGGCATCCAGGTGGGTTTGGAAGATCTCCAGAGAAGGAGACTCCACAACCTCTTTGGGCAGCCTGTTCCAGGGCTCTGTCACTCTCACAGGAAAGAAGTTCTTCCTCACATTGAGGTGGAACTTCCTGTGTTTCCACTTACCCCCGTTACCCCGTGTCCTGTCACCGGACACCGCCGAGAAGAGCCTGGTCCCGTCCTCCCTACCTTCACCCCTCAGGTACTTGAACATGTTGATCAAATCTTCTCTCAGCCTTCTCTTCTCCAGACTAAACAGGCCCAGCTCGCTTAGTCTTTCCTCATACGACAAATGCTCCAGTCCCTTAATCATCTTTGTGGCTCTCCGCGGGACCCTCTCTAGAAGCTCAATGTCCTTCTTGTCCTGGAGAGCCCAGAACTCACTCTTATAATATCATCAGCTCTGTTCTTTATTTCCATAGGCAACTCTACCCATTTCGAAACATCCATATATTCATAAAACCAAATCTTCAGTATTGCTGCTATTACCACTTAGGGAGCAGCTTGTAACTGCTTACAAAGCAATGCCTCATGAATTTTATAAAAATATGTTTCTTATTGAATACAAAAATCAGATGGAAGTAACTGTCACTCAGTCACTCCAAAACATTTGAAAATGCTGGTTATTCTCATCTATTAGCATAGCAAAATGTGGTGGATTGATTGCCATTATAAGCTGCATTATAAACAAACACTGGTCTATCTAGACAGAACAGAAGAAGAAAATACGGCTCGGGTTGTTTTAAATACAAAATAATCACAGTTACCATGAGCCAGCATTTTGGCAGACAGGAAAGAATAGAGAAAACCTTTATGAAAAGATACCAGGAAGGAAGGTGATTGCTGACCCACTTCTTGAAGCAAATAACATTCCCCTCTTTGCTGAGCATCTAATTATTAGTCGGACTATGTAACTAAGTGCACTATACAACAGATTCAAAAATCATGCAGAAGGCTTCCACACTAATAAATTTATAAAATAATGATGAAAATAGACCTATTAAACCAAATAATAGCTTCTAGCAGAATCCAAGTAACAGAGAAATAGGAAGGCCCTGAGAGGGATGTTCGCTAGGTAACCAATTTAAATTAACAATGGCAAAGGACTGCTGAAAACTATGGCAACAAGACTAGATCAACATCAGATAAAAAAAGTATTCCACTTGATTTCAGAAAACAGAAAGCTGTATGTTCAGTCTTTTGAGGTACTTCCAAGTTTGTAAGGCTCAAACCATACAATTTGAAGGGAAAACACATAGGAAACAATGTGATTTGTGAACAAAAGCAGGTTCCTGGTTTTATGTAGGTTTTGCTTAAGAGAAGTAACTGAGTTTTCAGTGAATTAGAAGTTAATATAAGAAGGGGACAGTCAGGCAGTCTGGAAAAAAAAAATCAAGTAGTTATTTTGGTGCCTAAAACAAAGCCTATTTTCAAGAAAGCCAAGAAGGAAGATATGGAAAACTCCAAGTCAGTCAGCCTCACCTTGATCCCTGGGAAGATGGTGAAGCAACTAATCCTGGCTACTGTTCCCAGACACATGAACCACAAGAAGGTAACCAGGAATTGTCAGCATGGTTTTATGAAGGAGAAATCATGTTTGACCAACCTGATAAGAAGGCTGGCTTGGTGGATGAGGGGAGAAAGCAGGAGATATTGTTTACCTTGAATTGAGCATGGCTTTTGACACTGTATGTAACACCTTCATAGATAAGCAGGTAAAATATGGGCCAGACAAGTAGTCAGAGAGAGGAGTGGATGAAAAAGTGACTGAACTGCTGGGCTCAGAAGGCTGTGCTGGAGGACGCTATAGTGACCAGCACTGGGGCCAATGCTGTTGAACCTCTTTATTAATGACCCGGATGATGGACCAAATGCACTGTAAGCAGGTCTGCAGATGAAACAAAATTGGGAGTAGTGGCCGACAGCCCAGAGGGCTGAAGATATGGGCCCAAATAAATCTCACATAGTCCAACAAAGGGAAATGCAAAGTGTTGCATCTGGACTCAAAAATATCCTGAGAATTAACATTATTACTGCACTGTAGTCTTAAAACAAGTTCATGCTAAGTGCAATAAGGAGTCCTGCTTCCACCTTGAATGTGGTTAGTCATCAGGCATCCAGGCTCTTCTTTCATGTGCTACATTGCCTGTTTTTATTATTAAAACCCCAGGTAAAGTGTGCTTCTATTTCATGGACTGTATCTATATAATCTTCTTATGCTTCCTGTCAAGCACAAGTATATAGAGCAGCAGATTTTCTTGCCTTGGCTTGTAATAGCAAGGCCTTTAATAACAGCACATCTGTATCAGGATGTGGGAGCAAAATAACAGCTGGTACAACTGGAAACAGCAGTTTGGCTGATCCAGTAGCAACAGCAATTCTGGAATCAGATCCAAGTATACGTAGGCTATGCAAATGACTAATAATTAGAATTCCGAAGTTCGAAGTTCTCTTTAAAAATGAAAAAGATCAAGTGTTAGAGACAGTCCAATTATTTCCTTTTTGAGTTTCCTTTATGAGTTAGATTATTTGCTTTATAGATACACCTAATCCTAAAACCACATCAGGTAGGGTAAACGTGAAAAGAATATAGATGTTCTTAAATTATTTTGAAAGCACTGTTGCCACTTTCAAAAGATCTCCTACCTTTTGAAAGTTCTTACCAGAAAACACAGAAAATAACAATCAAAATATTCAGACTGTTCTGTCTTTAGCAACAAAATAATCATTCATATAAATATTTTGCTTCTTTGCCTGTGTCACTAAACATGGGAAGGAACGCCATGTAATAAACCAAGTCTCAAAAGAAGTAACTATTCAGATGTATCACGGCATGTTGCCCTCCCCATCAATGACTTTTACAAAAAGGATTATCTTCAGTTAAAGCCATTTGGAGGAGAATGGAAAGGGGGTTTTTCAGGTACAAGTTTGGTAGTTTCTGCATACAGGAAGGTTTTCCCTATCTAAAAGGGAAGGTGAGCATCTCAAGTGCCCTTCTGAAAGAAGGGACAGCTACACCTAATAATTAAGCATCTGGCCAAGGATAGATGCCTGCAGACCCATCCTGTTTTCCTATGTGGAGAAGACAGCAGTACTTCCACCTACATACAAGATAACCACAGCTAAAATGCAGCAAGAGACAGAGATAGGCACATTTGTTGGAATTCATATTAAAAAAACAGTGCTCAAAATTTATATTTAGTGCTCAAAAAATGGATAATTATTTGATACCACAAAAGCCAGCTCAGAGTTTTCTCACACTATACTTTTCTGTTGAGGAACACCAGTTGGACAATGATGAAAAATCAATATCAACATCATATTTCCCCCAATAAGTGACTCCAGAGGCTGAAGACCCACAGTATTACCCTCTCCAGCAGTCCAAAGCTACTGACTTGTAGCATCAAAGCATCTTCTGTGCACCAAGCAGAGACAAATTTACATGATTAGATCCACTAGATCCATTTTTATAATTATTAACACTCTTTTTATACCTAAGTGGATGACACCACTAAATTGCCTCAGAATATTAGTAACATTCCACTCATTTTATGCTTATGATGCTAAAATTTGAATGGAATTAATTTTATGTTCAACCAGTTGGTGTATTCTACAAATCAAGAAACTACAGGAATTATTTGAAATTAAGTAGCTTTATATGATGCATTTCAGCTGTCATTATATATAAGTAATTATGAAAAAAATCTGTTTAACTGAAATCTTAATTGTGCATAAAGTATTAATATCATAAAAGTTTAAAAGATAATCAAATTATTTAAATACAGATGGTATAAAATCTTTTACCTTTATGTCTATAGCCAGACTGACAGCATGCATAGCATCCACAAATATCAAACAATTGTGCAGACACTGTTCAGGAGTTTCTGGAGTAGTATACATCCTTACAAAGTGAGTAGCAATCTGGGGAAGACACAGATTAAGAATAACTCTTATATTACACTGAATAAAACTATTACATTTGGTTTTGCCCCCTTCAGCAATCTGTAAGATAAATTTTGAACAAAAATTTGTTATTAAGAATATAGCCAAAGGAAAAATAATCACTAAAAAAATCACTCCAGACTACTAAAATGTTTTTTGTTTCTTTTTAAAAACCATAAAAGCCAACAGTTAAAAAGGCCAACCACTTACATTAGTATTGCCTTATGTATAAAACATGGAATATTTCAAAAAACCCTTACCAAATATGGGCAGTAAGCTGCCAGCTGTGCTGCCAGTACTAGACCATCTAGAAGATCTCGGTCAAAATTTATTATCCATCTCATTGGTGGTATTTCACCTGAGGTAAAAAAAAAAAAAAAAAGAAAGAAAAAAAATAAAGAGCAGGATGAATGTGATTCTTTGTCTCCTGAGTTGTCCTTTTTTATTTTGGGTCATCTTATTTTGATCTTATTTTATTTTTGGATTATTATTGTGTCCGTGTGGACACAATTATTGAAATACTGAGTCAGACCTTCTCTGTGAAGGTATCTGCAGTTTCATCTAATTTTGATTCCAAAAGTACACTGCTCCCTAACTTTGAGAGCACTTTGGAGTTCAGCCATTGGCAAAATTTTCAGATAGGCTGGTCTTATGCTTTTCATACAGGGTAAAGTTTGAAGTATCCTTGGCTGAAAAACACATGATCCAAAATCTCACCGGTTATAAGTTATCTCAATGCTATGGTACAACAAAATTTTTAAGTGTGCGTTCATTTCACAAATACTAACAGTAATAGATAAAAATTTGAAAAAACAAACTGTTATGATAATAATGAAATCATGTTGAGGATGTTCCAGATAGAAATAATTTTATATAGCACAAGCAAAAAATCTTCTGTCAGACTATGCACTTACTAAGAGTCTTAGGCTATAAGGAGAACAAACCCCCTGAAAGCAGGGTCACAAACAGCACGAGCTCTAAAGAACTGCTCTTTTATAGAGAGAAGGACCATACACTAACCAAGTGGAAGTAAAAGAAAAGAGAAATAAGTTATTTTATTCCTCCATACATCTGGAATACAGTATTAAGTTAATTATGAAGAAAGCTGAAACTTTTGCTCTTGTGAATAACGTAATGCCACTGAGGTATTCACTCAATTCAGGGTTACCAATGGTTTTAAAGTTGAGAGAGTATCTTGGTACGTTTGATACCTTTTGGACAGCAACACTGTCAACAATATTGTCAACACAGAAAGCAAGCAGGGTTCTATATTGTGAAAGCCACAAAATTTCTTAGGCTAAACATATTTACTCCTAAGTGCATTCAATTGTAATAACAGAACCTAGATGTGAGCCAGATTGATGTAATCGTTCAAGCTACTGTGCAAAAGACAGGCCCCAAACCCAAAAACATTCAAACTGGAAAAGAAATCCCGGTCTTTGAGACACAGGTAACCACTCCATGTACGTGAAGATACTACAAATCTTTAGCATGGTTGCCTTTTACTAGCACATATTTTATATGAATTTAATCATATAAAGTTGTCTTTATCCCCTGGCCTGCATCATTTGATACCAAGTTGTAAAACTGTCAGTAGTGACAAGGAAAAATTAGCTAGAGATCATGTTGTTATTGTCAGATCATAAATTATTAGTATCAACTCAATAACTTCAATCAGAGCAGAGTATTATGTCTCTCAAGAAGTATGATTAAATCAAATAAGCAAGTAGCTGTTCTACATCTACAGAGATGTTCGGTTACAACTCCCTATTTATACCAAACAGAAAAGTCTCAGGCTTAATACAATTATATACAAATGTAAGAAATTAACTAGCCAAGGGTCAAATCATTAAATGGTAAATACACTCAGATGACATAATATTAATGCAAATTAAAATTTCAAATAAAAATGAATGCAAGAAAGACTACTTTTTAAGCATTTGCTTGCCTAATATAAACTAGTTAACACACAACAAAAATTTATCTAACTGTGACTTAGTAAGTCATAGAACACTGAAGCTCTTAAAAATTTTTCAAATATTGTTAGCAAATATCCAAAAGTGAGATTCTGATACACATTAAAATCCTTGTTTGGAAAGCATATTTTTGAACGAAATTTTCCCAAAAATATCTTTTCAGAAAGGATTAAGAATGGGCGTATTTTTTCACCACAAAAACAGAAAAATTTTACCAGGATGTGTCACAGTGTCCGGATCATCTTTTGCTGACTTCAGAAGTAAAAGAATCTTATGGAGGAATCGAGTCTTAGATTAGCAACCCAAACCCCGCAAGAATTATTTACAAGATAATTCCATACAAGCATTATTATCATATGACATTTATCCACAGGATAAGAAAGTGATCATTCAAAAAAAAAGAAAGAAAAAAAAATACTCTGTAGGCACAGATACCTCTTCTTGGCATGAGCACTCAATAAAAAGCCTCAGAAAATGACTCAATGGGCTATTAAAAAAATACCATTTATGGAAGATCGAACTTATGACCTGCTGCTTTGGCAAACTTCTCAGCAGCAGTCATAGTTCAAAGACTTCTGTTTTTAATTTCCACTGATGTGAGAATAAAGATGTTGTATGCATTACAGCTAAGCACTACAGCCATAACATTATTCCCACAAAACACTTACAAGCAGGGTGCCTGGAGATTATTTCTTTGGCTGTTACAAAAAACACCCTGCAGCAGTGGAAAAGAATATACCAAAAAAAGCCAATGAGAAAATAACTAGAATATTAATAATTAATCACATTTTAAAAAATTAATTCAATTTATGACAAAGTATTGTACTGTGTTCTAACCAAATTTTCCATGTGAATGCCTCAGCATCTGAAAACTTGTCTTTCACTTCATCTGAACAATAAAGTGGAATATTTTCCCAGTTTATTTCATTAAATACAATTCTTTTTGTTTTGTTTTTCAATTAATCCTTCTCATATCAATTCATTTATCCCAAATATTTGTGAATAAATTAGTCAGAGAACATATGGTAGTTATTTTTCCTAATTATATCAGATCTAGCCTAAAATCTGCCAGCTAACCACTCCAACATAATTAAGTTTCTAAACATAAACACTCACTTTTAGTGTAAACAAACAATGAAAATCGGAAGTCATGCTCAGGATACCTCCTTTTCCCTAAAGCATATTTCATGCTTCCCCAAAGCATATTAAATTTCAATTATATTGGTATTTTTGGGAAAAAACTACTCTAATGCACGCTCAAGAAAAAAAAAAATACTTTCATGCACACTGAAGACAAAGATGCTCAGACAATGCAGCTCAGACAATGCGGTGATTGAGACACGGGCTGATGGGTGCTGTAGGCAAAATTGTGAAATTAAATAAGAGGCCGCAGATAATTGCTGGCTGGATGTTCTGGGGGAATGATGACTCTTTAGACTGGGAAAACAGGTGACTTGGGAGGGTTCCTGAAAAGAATAACTGGTCCTGAGAAGAAAGGGGTCTGAGAAGAAAGTGCAAATCTTGACTGAAGGAAAAATACTGGCAATCAGAGAGCCATGTGGATTCCAAAAACAAGGGGTAACCAGACAGTTTGGCTGGTAGCGCTCAAAATCAATAACATAACCAGCTATATGAGTAAGTGGAAATCTCAACAATTTATGTAGAATATGAAAATTTATGTAGAATATCTGTTTTCCAGATGTAGCAGTAACAAATGGCCAATCTGTTTGTCAGCACAGTCCTCATTAAAGCTGCTAGATCCATTTTTATCCATTTCTTTGACAAGCAGATGATGCTCTGGACAAAGAGAAATACCAGACGTTTTAACTTTCAGTATGATTTTGGTCATAGTCTCTCTCATAACGAAGCAAGGAAAACATAGTTTAGGAAAAAAGTGCTATAAAGTGGAGAATGTAATTTACTGAGAAGCTTAAAGTCCAATCAGTGGTTCACAAATCCAACTCCAAAGTCTACAACCAGGAATGTGTCCTAGACGATACCCTATCCAATATTTTCAACTGAGACTTAGGTAATAGCTTTAAAAAAAAATCCTACTTCAAATTGGAGATAATATCAAGCAGAATAAAGAATTGACTTTGGGAAGAAAATGCATTGCAAGTGCTCCTGAGGAAAGGAGCTTTTAAGCTCTTCATCAGTTGGAGTAATGGTCTGAAATAAATAGGATGAAATCAAATAATGATACAGACAATGTACTACAATTAATTAAGAATAATTAATTACATAAGCACTTACAGAATAAGCTAGACAGAAGTTCCGGAAAATACAGATCTCACTGCTGCAGAAAAGGCAAATACTATGTCGGGCAAGATAAACAGAAGGGTTGTATTTTAAAGGGCAGATTCCTCCACTTCTATTCAGCTCTAGTAAAGCCTAGCTGGTATTAAGATCAGGAATTAGCCCCTAACTTAAAGAAATAGATGGGCCAACTAAGAGAGTTTACTGGAGAACAAAGGAGCTGATTGAACAAAGACCAAAATGATCAGATTTAGTCCAAAGGAAGGAAGCCAGGGAAAAGTGTGGGGAGGAGGGAGGAACGGAAATGGAGTATAATAAGAATTCACACATATATACAAAATTGCCAG
>NW_010578175.1:11744-52919 GCF_000705375.1 Tinamus guttatus | reverse complement strand
AGGAGAATTAGACTGAGATCAGGAAAATCTTCCAAATGTCAATTAGAGGGAATACTGACATATATTGCAAGACTTTGTAATACACGTAGCACATTCACATAAAAAATCTAGAAAGAGATGCTCTTTAATCATCAAAGATATGAAATGGCACTTTATAAAAAATGAACAATTGGACTATGGAATTACCGTGGAAGACGGACCATTGAGGGAGGATATGACAGAAACAAAATAGGAATAACATGGAGAAAGGGAAATGGACTGTGTTAAATAACTCTGTGGAATATATGAATTTGCCAAGAAAAGATTTACCAAATTTTACTACCAAGCAGAAAGCTCAGAAGAAGTATTTATAAACATCATATAGTTTTTGGTCTATTTATTGCCTCAGAATGCTGTAGTGCCAAAAGGAATCAAAAATGCAATGACAAATTCATAAAATAAAAACGAAGTCAAACCAAAAGTCACTGAAATACCACCTCCAATTCAAGAGATCTTGATTCCCAAACTAGGAAAGTCTCAGAGTACATCTCAAAAAAGAATTGGCCTATGTTTGCACTGTTCCTCATCCCTAAGCATCTACTGTAGGAGAATATTAGCTAGATAGACCTCTGATCTAACACAGTGTGACATTTTCAATATAAATTACTGCAGTAATAATGATTTATAATATCATATAATGAATTCCTATTCTGGAATGTGCAACTCTCTGAAGGGGGGACTAATCTACAGCTATAATAACACGGGTAGTGCTGTTTTAATACCTTTTAACTGGTATAACCTTTAATAACACAAACATTTACACAAGAATTATGTAGTAATAATCTTTTCCATAAACGCTGGCTAGCATTAGAACTAGGACAAGAATTAACATGATGCTACTGTAGTATGCAACACAGAGCATAAAAAGATGAGTGAAAATATGGCCTTGAACTTTTTTTGAAAAAAAAATGTTTTTCTAAGATGTATTTAGGATTAACATATTAATAGTGGATCTTCCTTTAGCACATACAGCTTGTGCAGCTATCTACAAGGAAAACAAATACGTTACTGAAAGGGCTACAGACTGACAGGCAAATTACAGAATCAGCTTCAAGCAAGATGCTATACGACCCTTGCTCATGCAAAGTGGTATACATTCTTCTAAAAACTCCTGCAATATCAAGGACAGGTCACTTTAATACCATTGTTCATTCAAAATTCATCTAAAGAAATTGTTTAAGCACCACCATACAGGACAACAGAAGAGCAGACACACTATGAATGGGTCTCATTTATTCCCATCTGTTACAGAGGCTTTCACCCTGAAACATGCAGATTTACTTTTCATTATTGGTCTTTCATTATCTATGCAGTTATATTTTCATTAATTCTTATCCCAACAATATCTTAAAATGACAAATTCCCTAACTTCTTATGCTTTGCATATAAGCAGTTTCTTTTTATCAGTCTCCATTTTATTGCTTTTCATTTTCAACAGAAAGTGTCTTTGCAAAGAGAACTATTTTTAAAATAGTATTAAAAAATTCCAGATTAAAATGCCATCTTCTACACTATTTCTTTGCATACTGTTTAACCAGTCTGATTTAGAAAACTCAGTAAATTACAGCAAGTCATTACAGCTTACAAGTCAAGTGTGCTGGCTTCAAAATGAACACCTCTCAAATCATCTTCTTTAGTCAAGAAAAATGAATAGCTCTCTCACTAAAATTCATAATAAACTTCAATATTTATAATGAATTTACAGTAGGTTTATCTATTCTCATAGTTTGCAGTATGTTTCCCCTATAAAAAGTTATCTGTAGTTGGATCATTAAATCTACAGTTATGCCATCCCAAATCTACACATTCTGTATTTGTTGTGGAAGGTGCATTAGTACACAAGTAATCAAAAACGTTACTAAATCATATAATCTCTTCAGTGGGCACTGCATCTTATTTATGTATAATTAAGGTCCCAATGAAAAAGACCAAGTTGTATTTTACAGTTTTACAGCATCTGGTCTCAAATTTCAAGGATTTTGTGGTCAACACGATATAGTACAAGCCTATATTCCAAAAAAAACACACGCCCAAGCTGTTTTTTCTAACACGTATTTTTTTTAGTAGGAGTAAGAGTAGAATAGCAGAGATCGCAAACTCCTCGCTACTGTCCTCTCTAGCTTACTGATATATTAATTCTTGCAAGAGAAAATTTCTGATGAGTAAGTGGTTATCTTCAGTTAGAAAAGTAAGCAGTAAATATACATGTTTAAAATGCCTCCTGCACTGTGGTAGCTCAGGCTGGGCCCACTGTCATGTTTCCATCTAAGATTTAAGAAGCGTGGTTTTCAAAGAAAAGACTGAGGAACATTTCCCTCTATACATCTCCATCTCTGCAGTAAGAATTAAACAACCTCCAGACCAGCCTGAACTCATGAAGTAGGAATATCCCTCAACTCTATGGTTAAACAGGCTAAATTCTTTATCCAAAGCAGTGATGCTTGGATGATAATATGGGGATACATAGATCTTCATCAAAAAACAGTTAAGTGTTGTCTGATCTGGACTGTATCAAGAAAAGATGAATGAATCTCTCTCCTGAAATCAGTGATGCTAAGCCAATAACAACCACCAAAATTCATAAGAAATTTAGGATATTTGCTACTTTCAGTTCTGATGCATGAATATTAACTACACTTGGACTGACATTTTCTCTTATGATATTTTTAGCTGTTCCTCACATTTAAGGCTACCATGACTAAAAGTATCCGTATCTAAACGCAAATTGGATTATTACTGCTAACATCTGAAAAAGTACAGGACTGACACTCTATCAGAGCATTAACTCTTAGTCGTCTGAGAATAAAAATTTAAGTTGCACTCCAGTGAACAGTTACAAAAAAAAAGAGTCAAATTTCAGAGAAACAGTGTCATTAAATTTAGAAAAGCAATTTTAAAATATATTTTGTGCTAAACAAATTTACTGAAATATCACTAATAAATCCCTTATATACCACTTACCTTACATACCACTTACATAAGTAAGTGTGTCACTTCTTTACCTGTATGATGAATGTATTCTTCAACTTATAAAAATTATTAAGTAAATTAATAAAAGGACAACACTTGAAATACCAACAGTGGACTTCTATTCCTACACTTGAGATCAGACAAGCATAGAATTAAAGTTTTCATCAAGATATTTCAAGAAAGTAAATTTGTCAAGGTTGGAGTATGTTTTATGAATATTAGATTTAAAATGTAACAGCACGGATGTCTATAAATACAATCTTCATAAAAATTTATTAAGTCTACAACAGATTATAATGACAGAATCTAAGTATCCCCTCTTAAGAGTTAAAGAAACTAAAATCTATTAATATCCATTCAGTACTCACTTTTAAAGTAAGAGAATCATTAAGACTGGAGAAATGAGTCTTACCTCTAAAGCTCTGCATGAGGGAGAAAGGGTGATATATAGCAATTATGATTTGAAATTTTCTGGTGTGAGATCCTTACTGACATGGCCTATGTGAACTGGGATTTTAAACTGTATTTAACTTTCTGAAATACAGAAAAAAACGATTTTCTAATAGCATTTTTTGAACTCAAAGAATTTTTTTTCCCACAGTGAGAAAACTTCTTTGAAAAATTAAGATTATCTAGGTGGAAGTTCCTCAAACAAAGACTTCACCTTTTTTTTTCTAATCTGATCACTGGAAAGTTAAAGAAAAGATCCGACAAATTGCTTTCTGAACATCCTCGATGCAGCTATATTTTTGCGTTGAATAAATTCATTCAGCAGGCTGCTTCCAATTTTTTTTAGAATACAGCTTAAGAGAAGCTTACAACTGAGAGAGAAAAGTAGAACTTAGCCAGTGCACCAAGTCCTTTAGAGCTTTGAAAACATTTATATTTTTACATTTGAATTTGATTTCAGGCACCACTGCAACTATTTCCATACATTGTTTATAAAAACTTGCTTACAGTTGAATTTCTCGAACGGTATTTCTGAAGTTTCTCTGAAGAAGAAAATCACTGTAGTATAATGAATTGCATATAGTACTTTACTTTTCTTTCTCTTATATAGTGTATTTTCAATTGTTGTATAAATTTATAATGTTAAATTTTAATTAACTAATTAGTAGAATGTAGAAAGGAACTTAAAAGTTTCTATAGATATTTATAATTACATAAATATCACACAATACACAGTGTTTATATGCTAGTTTTCATGAAATACTTCATCTGTTATTCCAGTGATTCAAATGGAAATAACTACAAGCCAGATTCAACAAATTCAACTTGCTGATATTTAACATCTGTAAAAAAATATATATAACACAAGCCTAAAATTTCATCTTTCACTTTGTTTTTATAAGAACCTAGGAAGTTGCAAAACTGCTGTGTCTGGTTTTTGACTTTCTTAGCTGTGCTAACTGTGTTCTGAATAAATGCTTGAATGAGACACAGCCACATAACACCTTTCTGCTCATCGAGTTTCATTTGGAAAGAAAACTGAGATGAAATGGCAGGAAGAAAATGATCGTGTGCTCCAATGTGTTTGGAGCGCAGCACACAGGTACAGTTACACCAGTGAATGAACCTCCTCTGATACAGTTGAAGTTAGTGCCTTTTCAAAAGGCATGGTTTTTCTCATGTCCAGGACCAGAATTCCTGCCTAAAATTTGAAAGAAGGAAAGCCCAGAATAATCAAAAAAGGAAGCCATCCAAGATGAGGACAATGCTGAAGCCCTCATCCGAATTAGGCACAAGAAGACTCTAAGCCAGAGTTCCTGTATCTCAGATAACTATGATGACCACTGGGCCCTGGGTACACACACCTTTGTTAAAGGCTCAAAGGAAAAATCACAGAGTTAAATAAAACACAGATCAGAAAAAAATTATTCCCAGTTCTACATATAACCACTGTGATTATCCCCAAAAAGGGTGAACACCCTTATAGTTTTATGTAGGAATAGACAGGCAAAGTCAGAGACAGAATCCAGTTTACTCAAACACTGACCTTCTTATATAGCATATAGCCTTTTATTAAATGACACAAAACCTCTGCTTCCTGTACCCTTTATTTCACAGCTTCTGACACAAATAAAAGAGAAGCCTTCAGTAGGTTCCAACAGGACACTAAATCATGCCCCTATCTTTCAAATATAACCGAAAGTGAATCCGAAGTCTCCTCAAAATTAAAATCACTACCTCAGCTGAAGGAAGGGCTCAGAAGACCCAATTCATTCTGAGAAAGAAAATGCCAGAAAAAATGCCAGAAAAAGAGAGGAATTTCAAGAGTTGTAACAGAGGATTCAAACAGAAACTGAGGCAGACTGTGTAACAGAACAATATGTGATTACACACTTAAGAACTGTTATAGCATAGAGGTATAAGATGCAGACTATGAATTCATCAATTGTTTGAGTTTTCTTATTTCTCAATTATTGCAACATTAACAATGCTCATTCATGTAGTTTTGTGAGAGAGATGGCAACAGAAGCAAAAGGGTTACACTGCACATAGAGCAATTATTCCAGTTTCTTCTAGCAAATAGACTATAGAACTCATGAACCAAAAAGCTGCTAGCTAGAAATGAGCGCATCTGCAGCTTCCCACATAAAGAAAGCATATGCAATCTCTACCTTCACATTTCTATCTTGCATGTCTCTGAAAGCAGAAAAATATTAAATGAGATCACAAGGGAAAAGTGTAATGTGGATAAATGTCCTCTGGCAGTGACCACAAAAATTCACCTTCATTTATGATTCAGAGCCAAACCTGTAACCAGGTCTGCACAAATTAATACGTTAACCTACTGAGTTATCTGCCCTATTATTATGATTTAATATGAGACATTATTAATTCCCAAGAACCTCAACATTGTAATTAAGTTCCTTGCCATTCTGAGTGCCAATTCTAAACCTAATGTAGAAAGCCTTTAAAACTAAATAGCTGGAAAAAAACTATAACAGCTGGTAGACATATGGTAACTCATTAAAAACAAACTAATTTTAGGATTCTAATTTATAATCTATTATCGGACAATTGGAGTTACAATAATTGGCTTTTGGGTTTTTTAAACGGAATTATCAATAGATATTCCACTCAAACAGAACTTTGTTTTTATATTTTATTTGGGGTTTTTCTGTGTGGTTTCGGGGTACTTTGTTTTTGCTTTGGCCACACAGTGTCCACTGGGTCTGTCTCTACGCTTCATGGTTCAGATCCACGCCACTCACTTTTAGTTATATTGCTCAATTAAGAGTCTAATGCTTAGTAAGATGCATCTCAGCTTAGGTATTCTCCCCAGTGATCTCCCGCAAGCTGTCACAAGGCCAGCTATTACTAAATATCTTCCTCTACACACTAGCCAAGTGTTAGTAAACTCTACAATAATCAGCACAGTTGAGAAATATATCCATAGAGCATTTATGAAGAATCACAAAACTGGCTGTTCTCTCTGCAAGTTGCTACACGCAGGCACCAGATAACATCCAGCAGGATTTTGCACTAAAGGAACCAAGTGCTTGCTGCTGTAAGACAGTTCTACTAAAACAGGCGCTAAACAGAGATTATAGGAAAATAATTCATTATAAATCTAATCTATGTACCATAGACCATTTTACTTAAATTTAGAGAAGCTTATTAAAAACATGACAAGGTCAGACTCAAATTACGAGCTCTCAGCTGGAAATCTATTTCTTTTGGATATAGAGGTATAGACTGATCTTATCACCAGAATTATTCAAGACATTTGAGCATATCCAACATAATATGCTTCTATGTAGATAAAATGAGAAATGTATTAGTATATTCAAAATCCATTCAAAGTAGAAAATTTGCCCAAATGAGACCTAGGGAAGATGATATGCAAATAGATTATCCATAATTCAGACAGGTCAGAAACTGCTTTAGGCAAAAATGATGGGAGAAAATCTTCTCCACGTGAGCCTTCCTTGCGTATTTCTTCCTTGATCATCATTAGCACGCCCTCACTCAGTGTCCCATCCAAAAGTAGTGCTGAAGGATACAATGGAGCTAGGCTGAACAAGTGGAAAGGTTACCACACCAGGAACTAGAAGTAATAATTTCTATGGGTTGCACGGTTTTATCAGATTTGAATACTGGAACTGCTTAGGCCAATCTGAAACTGGAAAGGTCATTTTGTCTAATTCTACTCAAACATCATGCATACAAATTCATCATGCAGGGGTAAACTGATCTCTGAAATAGGACAACATTTATAACCTGGAGCTGTGGCCTCGATTACATTCCTCTATGACATTAGAGCTAAGGCAGTACAAAAATTATTCTAAAAATTCCTAAAAGCTAGCTCTTAAACACACCACTATAAACGCACAGGACAATGGCAGAAGCTTCACAAACGGTACTTGCCAAAGGATGTTGATCTTGGAATGCAAGAACACAAGGAATAAAATGAGTAGGAGTAGACAACACCATCCTCTACCCAAGAAACATACTTTCAAGTTGTCACAGTACCTGGACAAATTATAATTTTAGAAGTCTACAAAAGGAGGACTACAAGGGGGAGCATAATGAAAAATTATTTCACCTTTCTGACAATCTTTCCACACAATTTTTCGATTCTTCTCATAATGTGTATTCAGCCAGGTGAGGATGATTCGCTCATGTGTAGAATAAATATTGCTGGATAAAGGTTCTGATTTTATTCTTGGCACGCTCTGCATGCCTTCCGAGTCATACAGATCACTGATATTATGTGAAGAAACACGTGGAAGGACTAATACCTGAAATTAGAAAAAGTGGTTTTAAACACAATCTGTAAAAAGTACCATTTCAAACTGAATGATTAAAAAGAAGAGGAATTCAAACTCAAAGAAATTTCCAGTTTAGTAAAGGTTTAAGAGATTATACATCAGCATAACTGCACAATATACAGGTGAACAGATCTGTTGAGGTCTCAGGGAATTCCCTTACCTCCTTAAACAAAATGTAAATCAAAACTCTAAAATATTGTTTCAAATATTTTTCTAATTTTTGAGGAAGTGGATTTTTCTCATGTTTGATGAATCACTGGACCCTTCTGGATGTCAAGAAAGACTGTGTATATTCTAACAGAAGTACTAAGCACTGAGCTACCAAACTGATCTACACCTTGATCCATGGATAAGCTTGAAATGGTATCTTTCATGACCCACCTGCTTCTTTAGATTGAAATGAAACCTACAATTTCTCCTGAAAAAAATATATTAAATAATGCCTATAGTAAAATTATATTAGTACTCAGAGAATACTAAGGAAAGATGTATGATATAACCAGAATAATTCTGCAGAACACACAAGAACAGAACTGGTCCTAGCCCAAAAAATGAAATAAATTATGGCAGAAGCCGGTGAGACCCATCTCCTCCCCAACCCAGCTTCTTTTTGGAGGAGGGAGTGGACAAGGAGTATAAAAAACTAGCCCTGTTATCAGCATCATGGTATTGTGTATTTATGGCTAATTTCAAGTGAGCTTGTTAAGGACTAATTGTTTGTGGGGAAAAAAAAAGATTAAGAAGTAACCATTGGTGGTGTGTATTGCAAATGAATGCCAGCCCAATAGCTGTTATTTTGAACTGGGACAATTGTGCAACTGGTCCACTTTATCTTTCAAACATGCCCAGTGACCCCTAATTCCCTGATACACACACACACATATGTACACAGACACATTTATGCATACATACGCACACTGCAAATACAACAAAATGTTTCACAGTGGGCATTAGAAATAAAAGGCTATTTCATGTTATCTAATCAGAATGGAAATGATTTGCAGCTCCACTAATTATTTCTGTTCAAATCAGTTTCCAACACCTGCCTGTAATGTACATGTTGAATAGGCCCTGATTTCTTAAGAGGAGAAAGTGTTAAAAGATCCCTTTAACTCTTCTTTTGCTTCGGCTACAGCAGCATAATCTTTCATATAATATGATGGATGCAGCTACAGCCATGTGGCATCACAGCTCCAGCATCTCCATCTGGCATTTTTTTCCAGTCCACAAGGACTGTATCGTCCACTGCCTTCACCTCTCCTGAGGAAAAGCTTTCTGATACACTAATAGCTGAAAGCTAGTTAACTATTGATGTACACAACACCCAAATTACCCTACCCTTATTTAGTTACAAACAACAACAACGAGTTCAAACTGAGATTCCACTAAAACTTTTAAGGCTAATAACTATTCAACATAATGCAGTTCCACAGAGCCAAGTAAATTTTGCTTTTACTTTTTTAGAAACAATTGGCTTTCTCTCCATGATATTTTGAGCTGCACAGTCATATCTTAAACATAAAAAATCTAAAACTTAAACAAAAGTATCCTCAGCTTTAAATATGAGGAAAGTGATCAAAAAGGTAGCTAAGTATTGTTTCATGCCTTTCCAAAAGGTAGCCACTTTGTAAGTTAACCTATTGTGATGTTCCTTCAGTAAAACTTGACATTCTATCACGAGGATCGAACAGAAAAGAATAATGGCAACTGCATTTCACAGAAAATATGAGATGTTATTTACTCACAAAAAAATATATTTTGATGTCTCCTACTAAAAAAAACTCCAACCCATCCTAATCCAAAATGCCAATGTCTACATTTAGACCCTGCTGAAGGACATTATCACATTGTGGCCTTTTGTAGTACACTTTTTATAAAAATGTTCAGGGGCAAAGAAATGCTATTACACATGACAATCAACACCATTCTCATTAGTAAATGCTTACTAAATCTACAGCCAGGTTTTCTTTCCTGAAAATCTGACCTGAGTCAAGAGCTAATATACTTCATCTATTGTCACTCCATGCATTTTCATTATTCTACATATCTCATAAACTTAGGCTAAAAGCAGTATTTTAGTCCTTGATCAAAAAGAAGTAATATAATTATGATTTATAAATTCTCCCTCTTACTCTCCACATAGTCTACCCACTCTTCAGAAAAAAAACCTGAATTTCCATTTCTGGGAGCTGGAGTTATATGCATATATTTTCCTCTGGGATTTCTACAACAGCAGAAGTTTTCATAACAAGAAAGTGGACCAAAATAATATGGACATGAAAGAAATCTGGGATGACTTTTTGGTGGATAAAAGCAATGCCAAGTATTTATAATAGTAAAAATAGTAAAATAGTAATTTTATTTCTAAAATAACATTTGAATAACAATACAACTCCAGTGAATGGATGATTCTTTTTAAACATACTCAGAATATTGCAGCCTGCTTTTTAAGTAATGAAACAATTTTATCTTGCCTGTCTTGAAATCAAGTTACCATAATGACAAAAACTCGTCTCTACTTCCCTTTTAATGAAACTGCTTTGATGATACGACACATACTTTCCACTTTATATACTTTTGCAGTATATTTCAACATCATCACCAATAACTAATTTTGCATATAAATCATCCTCTTACTGCATTGAGAGGTCACAGTCTGCTTGTATTTACTATTCTGTTTACCTATCTCCCAGCATTCCCTTTGTCAAACAACTTTGAGCAAGAGGGTACAGAAAATAAAATAGGAAACTGATCATTAGTGACCAGTTCTAATGCAAAGTCATGTTATAGTAAAAATTCTGCTTATGCATCATTATATTAAATAACATATTAGGCACAATGTGTAAAGTTGTAGCATAAAAAATAAAGCAAAGAAGTACAATTCCAAAGACATTAGGACAGATGAATGAAAAAAGATGAATGTGAAGACAATCAGTACAGAGTAGCAAGATGATGAAATAGCAAATGAAAAGCTGAAATATGCTCAGGAAACTAGAATGACTAAGATAACTTCTTCACACCAGTTCATCTAAATCAAAACTACTGTCAAACAGGACCTAAACCTGAACTGCTTTGCTATCCTCAACAACCAAGTGTTCTGCCCCTTTCTTGTGTCTACACCAAATTTCTATAAAGTTAAACCTACTAAGTGCAAACTATTCTAAGTTGGCATTTACCTTACTGAAACATTTGAATACACTGCTAAAATATCAGAAGAACATTTAATGTGTTCCCCTTTAAACTAGTCTTAGAAAGACTCTGTTAGAGAAAAAACTTTTGAAACAGCAGTATATTTTTAAACATGCAATTGAAAAAATCTTAACTGTACCAAAGATTTTTCTCAAAACATTTTATCATCACTTCAGAATCTAAATAGCAAATACATCTACAATTTACCTTGTATGCCTGCAGTAACAAATCTGTCCAAGCTCGTTTGCTCATTTTCTCAAATGCACTTTTCTCCAGCATAAATAAATGCATGTCACTCCATATCTTCAAGTTCGTCACATCACCTTTTTTCAACACTGCCGTTTGAGCCTTCAGATAAAAGAACAAGATTCATTTTCAATATTAATCTCAGCAGTATGGTTTGGAAATTCACAGGACTATAAGAAAAGTGGGTAATGAATCAATGGCATAAATAAATGACTGATATATCTACTGTAGTGTGACAATGATTAGAACAAGGACAATTTATAATCTGCCATTGACAGACTGACAGGAGTTGAAAACAGCAATCAGAAGAGACAGGTAATACAAAGGAAATTTAAAAATGAGAATAATGGGTAGAAAGTAGAAAAACAAACTCCGCTTTGAAAAGGGAAATCACTGGAAATTAATCACATATATTTGATGGGAGAGAGATGGGGAAGGAAAAAATTGGGGTTTTTAAAGTTATACTCATATATACTTACACGTGTGCTTAGATTTCTGCAATATCAAATATCATCACAATGGGACTACTCACAGTGCATAGAATTTCCGATAGCATTCGAAAGATTGAAAGTAGAGCATATTTTTTTAAAAAACAAACAAAACAAAACACATACTACCTTCAGAAATGTTTCTGCTGTAATCCACTTCCTATAATCATCAGGCTCAAGCAGAAATTCTGGCAAAACATAAGGCAGATATGCGCCTCGGCTTCTAAATTAACAAAACAGAAAGAGTTGATACATAGGCAATATAATACTTTTTGAGGGTAGTCCAAATTAATCAATTCACTCTACCTATCTGTAAGCTGTTCAACCTGAGTGCATGCACCCTGCATTGCTGAGCCAGTTATACTGGGAACTATAAGTCCCACTAAATAACAGCATGGGAAGAAATGCAAATATCCTAGGTGGCCTTAAACTGCACAGATAGGAAAGAATGTCTATGAGGCAGGATCAAGGATAGCAACCACAAGAACCAGAACAGGCAGAAGCTGACAACAAGATCTGTTACTGCTAAAGGCCTAGGAAGCACTGTAGGAGATTTTATGTTAGCAAGCCTCCTCAGATCCCCCTAGAATAGCTGCAGAGATCTTTACTGGAACTATCTGGAATTAATCACTTAATATCAGGCTCTAAGTAGCAGTTTGCATGTCTCTGATTCACACCCCAAAAAGGAGGATGTCAAGACTTTCAGACAAGGCCTGCTCAGGCCTGACGAGCCCAGGTCCTCTCACCGAGTCCTTGAGAGACACTATCTTTTCCTTGCCCCAGAGCAGTGTTAACAGAGCAAGACCCTCCTGCATAATAATTAAGCAGAATGAGTTTCAAGATGGAAGACTAAGTGTGCCCAGATTCCCTGGAACATTCAGTGTTTGCATTGAGATTTAAGTGCCATTAGAGTCCACCACAAGAAAGTTTTAACTTTATCAAGGAGTACTCCAAAAGTATCCTGTGAAAATTCTTTAAGGAAAGCTCTATGAATGACATCCTGTACAGACTTTCTCTGTTAGGGAACTTGAAGTATGATGTATTCAAAAGGCTAAAAAATCTGACTAGCTTCCCTGCCAGAAGACATATACATATATAAAGGTTAAAGGGAAGATATTTCTGATATAACTTTAGTGTGAGTAGATTTAAGATAATGTTCTTTTATTTCTTAACTATATCCTGGAGAAGTATTTTCACTTCTGTTTTTAATGCTATGAACGAATGCTTTTATTTACATTTTACCATAAAGAATCTTGAGACAAACAGCATATAATAAAGATATTACTAAAATAAATATATAGATGATAACAAATAATAATAATAAATATTAACTATCAGTATGAGAAAAAGAGAAATGTTTCCCAAAGCTGCTACTATCCAAGTAGCTTTCTGGCATGCTCAAAGATATTGAGTGACATACTTGAACTTGGAGGATGACAGATGTAGACATCACTGTCATCTATTGAGAAATGGTGTTATTTTCATTCCTAAGTGCTACCTCATTCATCAAACAATGGATTACAAATGAGATATTACAACTTTCAAAGCTGGGCTGAAGAAATCTCAGTCCTACAAGACCAAATCAAAGTCAGTATTATTTTAGGTTATGACGGTAAAATCCTATGCTAAAGGGATAAATGTTGTGAAAGGTTTTAAGTCTTGAAAAGTAGTTAGACACTTGTCTGTCAAATAATAGGAACTGAGGTGAATCAATCAAGCTGTAGCAGCTACCAATGAAATGATTAACTAAACTTAGAATAACAAAAAAAAGGTAATGGATTTGTGCTCTTGTGGCCAAGAAGGCAAACAGTATCCTAACGTGCATTAGAAAGAGTTGCCAGCAGGATGAGGGGAGGATGATCACCTCCCTCATCGCTCCTGGTAAAACTACAACTGGAATTGGCTTCCCAATATGAGAGCCATGGAGCTACTGGAGAGTGTCCAGCTGAGGGCTACTAAGATAACGAAGGGATGGGAGCAGCTCTCTAATGATGAAAGGCTGAGAGAGCATGATATTCTGTTTGCAAAGGTTCAGTGTCGTTAGAAACAGAGAACATCTTCACATCTTTATTAATTTTGTGAATATTTTATCTGAAAGGCCAAGATGGTTGTTGCATCTATAGACTCAGTTGTTCTACTACAGATAGCAGTTATTCTCCTATCTCAAGATTCAAGCAGCTTTTTGAGAAGATCACTAAACTTAACAAGCTGTGCACAGCACTTTTTATCGTTTTCCATCAAGCTTTTTGATTCAGGGCATTGAGTAAACTTATGGAATCTAATGAGGTGACTCAATGTTCCTGAGAAGATGGAATTATTGAAAGAACAATCCTATAATTGAACAGAAAGATATATTTGAGATAGCGGTAGACAAACAGCAAGGCTTTCTGTCTGCAAAGAAGTTTAAACACATTGTACTTTATCACATCTTAAGATGTTTAAAATGTTTATGTTGAAAAAGACACCCCCAAAAAAGTACCTAGCAATAGAATGATCCTGAATTTCGTCTGCTTTCAGATCTTAAATAGCTAAAAAAAGGCTCACTGGGTAAATCACTGTAGTGTAGCTACTGGCCCAGTTTTAAATGAGTTCAGATAACAGCTACACGCCTGTACATCATTTTCAGATGACGAGCAGCTTATATTTAGGACAGCAAGTAAATGACAGCTCTTAAACGGCTGGAGTTTCTTGAACACTGCTGAAGATGCTGAAAAGCTATGAATCCTGCGTTTCAAGACTTCTGATGATCTCTAAGACTTTCATGACATCAGGCTTTATTGAAAGTAATTTTCACTTCTGTTTCACAGCAGTGAAAGCCAAGAAGAATGAGGAACAATTTATTAACTTCTTTGATTCACAACATCTTTTACATCAACATATTGACATCAGGTGTCAAGATAAGACTATCAAAGAAGCTAGCTAATAACTAAATCCATTCATAGGGAGAAGCACTACTTCCATTTCTTGGAATATTATTAATATGAAAGATTAATAGATAACAAAGTAAGTTTACAAAACGCATCACTACAGCCAGTAGGACAAAAGGCATCAGTGGAATAGCAAGATCATCAATAACAAACATGATTTCTCTGTGATTCTGCCATCTCCTTAGTCTCCCTAAGGGATATGCTTGAAATTTGTCTTCTCTCATCATGAAGTTCCTCTGGGATCCCTATATTATATTTGTGCATATAAGCTACCAAAGGACTTGTTTTAGTATAAGTTTTACAGAATACCTTGCTAAAAAGTTAGTTAAAATTTATCACACATAAATCTTAGATCACAAAATATACAGGGAAAAAAAGAAGTGCCAATAAAACAGGGAAACCGAAGAGCTATATATTTCACCACACGTATGTACTTACTCAAGGAAAGTAAGCAGGGCAGAATGCTGCCAGCAGAGCTGCAATATTCCTCTAATTGGGTTAACAGACAATGACTGGCTGGATGTAATGCCTGGTACCAACTGTCCACTCAGATGGAGTAACATGTCATAAACAGTATCTTTGCCAAGCTTTTGCTTAAAAATCTCTGAAGAAGTCAGCTGGACTTTATACATATCACTAAGAGAGAAAAAGCTCCTGATAATATGCTTTAACATTAGCTTATTCTGTGTATTTAAAAATAAAATAATGTACCACTGATCACAATAAATTTTAATAAATCATAAAGAAAAAAAAGAGACATGGAAGCTGAAAGCAAGTACTTTTTACTTTCTATAGATCTTTAGAGTAATATAAGATTTTTAAATTGCATGGGATATTTAATAAGTGTATATGAAATATTTCTTAAGTAAATTCGATGAACGCCTGTACAGCCATATCTCAAAAGAACGTGTTCATCATTTAGCAGTAAACTAGATAATATCAACTACGTGATGCTACTATGACTGTTGTATTTCCAGGGCATTTGCAAGACTGTGAATAATGAAGTTTGCTTCCCCAATTGTTTCTTGAGTTTCAGAGTGAGGGGAGGGAGGGGGAGGCAGGAAAAAGACATATTGTTAAAATATTTCTCTTTGCCATCAAAGGCAGAACAACTGCCTTTAAAACTGTATTCATTCTAGGATCTAAATCAAAAGTGTTATACAGTTTTATCTGTCTATTTAACAGTCGATAACTTCACATAGCATAGATTTTATCCTAGTTGGAAATATATCTTTTAAAATAAAGAATTATAACGCCAAACATTTTTTTCATATTGCAGTGCTACAGTGGTAATACACAAGTGTGCATTAGAGTGCATTTATATTCCTTAGGTCATATGCAGAGTAACTTAAGAGGTTAATACATACAAGACAGCTTTTAGCAGATATAAATTACCGTCTTAGTGAATATGGTATTGAAACAGGATTTGGTCCCTTTGACCAACCAAAAAGACTGAACCAATTCTGAATAGCAGTTAGGACGTTTTGGAAGAAGATGTATTCCTCCTTCTTGTCATCGGGAAGAAGTGATAATTCAAATCTTTTTCTTCTCCCTTCACTTTGGCTGTCTGAGTCACTCATCTTTGAATATTCATTTTCAGAAATAGTATCTTCTTCTGAATGACAAAAAACACCAAGAGATTCCTTATTTCACTTTCTAGTATAAAAGGAACAGGTATATTTTTAATATAATCATGCTCAGAAATCTCAAAATTGTCATACAAAGGATGATCAGCTCCTATTTCTGTAATTAACTGTAATAAATGACATTTACATGTTTTGGGAACAGTACAAACCAGGACTAAATTTCAGTCAACAGTACAAACTAGTACTAGGACTAAATTTCACTTAAAAAATATGTATTACCCAATAAGAAAAAATACAGAAATTCAGACACAGCCTACAAAACTCTAGGAAATACTCTTAAAGAAACAGTCTTACTCAAAATTGCAGTAGATACTATTTTACCAGGTTGACAAAGCTAGTTTCTCACCACAGTGACAAGGTAATGGCTGCCTGACCGGTGTTCACACAAATTAGCAGGCACTACGGGTCTTAATGAGCCTATTTCTGGCCTGATAAGCCTTTGGACTCATCTCTCTCCTTTCCCCCTTCTCTCCTCAAAATCTTCATTTGGTTAAAACTTTTATTACATATTTTAACCACTAGCAGTGTTTGTTTATTACACAATTTATTGTATGAAAGATAATGAGATAAGCGTTTTCTTCACAGCACAAATACATGATTGTGGATCCTGTGCCAAGAAACATAGACTAAAAGCTCATGGCCAATAGCAATTTTATTGGGTTACAACCTTATATTTATAAGCAAACAAGGCGGTACATGTGTCTTACACACGCCTCGATAGCCATTCCAGCCTCGTCTGAGGCTTGCTTATAGCTGAGGCTATAACTTGAGATATCCAGTCACAGAAAAGGTCAGCTTAAACTTGTTCTTGTGTCTGGTCAGCAAGCCGCATCCGGGTTGAGACGGGTTCAGTCGGTTCTTATTTTTGCCAGTTGGTACCTTTTGTCCTTTCCCCTACACATGATCCCAGATGTATTTTAAAGATTCATTTTGATGTTGCTATTGTAGTGTGCTTCATTAAATACACATTAAATTATGCAAAAATAAAACTAGTATTTTGCACAATGAAAAAGTATCTGGTTAGGATTTAAGAAGAAAAAGCAGCACAATATAATAGGAGCAAAAGAGGAGACTCCAGTCTTTTCTAAGATGAAGCCAAACCTGAGCCTGTGCAGTAGTCCTGGCTAACACAGCTACTTTCCCATCCTGTCAGTGGCATCTCTGCCACACTTTACTGCCCTTTTAGATCTGGAACCAAATTTGCTCTGCTGAGCTCCTCTTACACCATTCCACTAAAAATTAATCATGTTTGTAAGCAGCTACTATTGAATGTTTGTTTAACTAACCCTACTTGTCTTGGCAACAGGATAGAGAACAATCATGCAAACAGCCCTACCAGCAGATCTGCCAGACTAGACCCAGAGGTTTAACTTCTTCAGCTAGTAAGCAAGCAGCTAAGATGACAAATGCCAACAGCCCATTTTTTCTTTTTGTTGTTGTTGTTTTTAAATAGCCTGGGTTTTTACTCCAGCTGAGCAGGAAAAGGCAGGAAAGTCTTTTCTGTTTATCCTGTAGCCCAGCTTTGCTATGATATCACTGGAAAGCCTCCACATTATTCATAGATTACATATGCAGACATCTTTCAAGCAAAGATTACAAATGTGAAATATGTGTCTTTAAACTCATAAACTGAAAAGCAATCTTAAGAGCTCAAAGTGTTAAAAGTAAACAGTTGTACTGTACCTGATCTGGAATCTTCATAGGTTGAAGTAGTGATTACACCAAAGGAAGATGAGGAACTACTAGAGGAAATTGATTGTGGAGTAACACAGAGATCCAAAATAGCTTCACTAGTGCTGCAGTCTCCCTCATTACTGCCTATAAAATAAGTTTATAAACTGTATTTGAGTGAAAACCACAGGAAAAGGTATTTCATTGTCTATGCTCTAACAATTCATAGTTATCTGATTTTTTCTTTATCGTGGGCTTCAATTTATCAGGGAACAGATTTTGTCTGACTCATGATAAATATCTTATTTCTGTCACGTGAATGCCAACAAAATATACCTGCATTTTTTTTTCCATTAATTGTGTTATTGAACTGAATGGATTTGCACACTTGCTGAAAAGAACCTACCAGAACAGCCCTAGTTCAGGAATTCTAAGCCATGAACCAAATACTCTTAAGGGGCAGGAGGATCCTAAAGGATCACAGCTCTCCATATAGGCAGTCTCAATATAACATCATCAAGCCTTTATAGGCTGTACACCATTTATTTTTTCCTCAAATAAGCCAAACTCAGAATTATGCTTTGTCAGTTGATCACTTTTTAGTGTTATTAATGATCTTAAGTTTTGTGTTGTTAGAATGCACCTTGTACATTTTACTTCTGTTTAATTTTTACTTCTGTTTATTTATTCTCATATAGAATGGATATCAAACTACATGACAGCCATTTCAGAATGGCCAGATAAAAGATACAAAAGTATTGCTTATCTATGGGACAAAATGGTTGAAAAATATTGTCATTACAGCTAAAAATATTTCTACTCTGTGACACCAGAAAGTTGGCTCTTAAAATACTGTTACGCTCCCCCCACTCTTCCAGGACACAGTAATTAAAAATACTGAAAATAACACTCAATGGTCAAGTAATGACCACATTTTATCATAATATCGAATGTTTTTTTTTCTTTTACTTTCTTCATATGAAATATATGAAATATTAATAATCTTTATAGATCTAATTTAACTTTTCAACTTTCTTCTTTATTGTTTGGCCTTCCTTTTCTACTCACACTTTAATAATATCATACAATCTATAAGTTTTAGATTTGTCTATTTTTAAGTAAGTAATATTTTGTATATTTTTTCCTTATTTTCAACAAGAAAATAGGAGCTATTAAACTATGCAATTTAATTGCTAGCATTGCCTTGCAGTTAATGAGCAAAAATGCCATCTTGATAGCATCCCTGCTACTGTACTGAAAATACGGACATACTACTACACAATGAGGTAAAATGTTATTGCTTACTGCTTTTGAAGATAATTTGTTGATCAGAACGGTGAAATGCCAAATAGGGGTATAAAGTAAGAAGGCAGTTTTCTGCTACTGCAGCAACCTGAAGTGAGAACCTATTTAAAGCAAAGAAACAAACAAGTCAAACCTATTAAAGAGTTATATCCATCTTCAATCCTTTTCTAGGAATATAGTTGCCTCCAAAGCAATTTTAATCAAATGTTTCCCAAACAAGTTTATGAGATGTTTACTTTATTTCTCTGTGTTATAGTTCTCCATGTAGCCATGGCAATCAAGGTATTTCAACACAAAAATAAACAACAGAAATAATGTGTTCAAGTAACTTCTTTTTAGTACATAAGTCAGAGCACAGGCTGAAACAGTGAAGATTCATATAATATTTCCACAACAGAATTTATTTACTTTGAGCATGCACAGGTCATTAATCTGAAAGTTCAAGAGTTAGAAAAGATTTACTTCAGTAAGTGCGCTGTTTCCCTCTGAAAACAAAAGCAATTAAAATTACAGCTCACATTTATGAGCATACTAAAGGTGATTGTGAAGTTGCTAAACATATCCTATAAGTTTCGTCAAGTCTTGAAAAGAAACTTCGATTTTGATTTAATGCTTTTCTATAAACATTTATAGATACCTCAAAATAAATATTTAGAAATAAATAGATTCAGTTTTAAAACAACGAGATACTGATTATAATTGCTAGAATATAACAGAAATTGATCTGCGTGTTCCTTTGCTCAGTAGAGTTTTGGCACGGTCTGCAGCATACATACTAAGGTGCAGCAATTTCACTTTTTTTTTTTCATTCTTGGGGCCAAATCTCTCAGGATGGTATCACCTAACCAAAATTATTGTCATTAAGTAACCCATGATAATTATTTTTACATATGCTCCTGGCTAATGGCAATTGAAAGGTACTTCAACTTAGCTTAGTCCTATGTTGCTGCACAGATTTTCTTTCACTTCACATTATTCCTGGCACAAAGCCATAAAAATTTCAGGGAAAATACATTTTAAAATAAAAGAACACGCCAATATTAATCTTGCATTAATATATTGAGAACTAGGAATATGGAAAATATACTTGGAATAAATGAAAATATTTCCCATTATCCTAGACTATATATTGAAGGATAAATTACTATTTTACGCAAACCTCACAAGACCTTTCTTATTGATTTCTAACAGGTCCTATTTATCTTCTATGGTTTTATTACAGAATGACCTGACAATACCAACACTTTATAAGTACCAGAAAGTAATTATGTTTTGTTTCCTCCTCTGTACTTCCCTCTCCAACTGGATAACACACTACTTTCAGGGGATCTTGATTAGGAAAAACCCTAACAAAATCCATATCTATATTTCTGATGTGTAAATATTCATATTCCTATTTCAATGTGATAGCTAATAGTCACTTAAACTTAGGTATGAAGTGTTTTGGTGTCTTCCTTGGCCATGTTAGCCCTTTGAGGGCCTTGGGATGGTGAGCATCTTGACCACATTCATGTTATTGGGGCATCTCTCAACAATGTACTATTCGTTATAGCGAACTTTATGGTCAGTAGAATGCCAGATATGGATATCAGAGGTGTATCTACATCAGCAAATATAAATGTATACATGTCCAGACCCTGTGTCAGAACGTCCTACTTTCTTCTACCTTCATCATGTCATTAATTTGGTTTGATAATACCATCAAGACATTCAGGATTGAGAACTCCAGCAGAACTCCAGTTTGCCTACTTCTAACTCATGAATTTACTGTGATATATCACAATACTCCACAGACATATATTTGCTTAAATTTAGACAACAAAATTATAAATACACTGCTGCTAGTAGCAGCATGGCTACTCTGTATTAAAATATTTTTAAATTGCAGACAATTAAAATGAAACAAAGATACAGACAACTGAGTTGCTAATGTATTTATCATAATGCTTTCATAAAGCAACAGAAGTCTGTGATCCATCTAAATAAAAGATGTTTCATTTGTTTTGTTAAGAGAAGATTTGTTAGTATACTAATTTTGTTGGTCTGTAAGTTAGCACAAATTCATTCCCAATGCTAAAATTATTCTGATATAGATTTTCCCATTCCTCAATACAAACACATCACCAGAGGCCATTTTTAATGTTACCTTCCATATTCAATCTTTGGAAATTTCTGTTAAAATTTTTAAATCATAAAAATTTGCAGGCAATTTTCAAAAATGCAGGAAGCTTATAAAGTGAATGTAAATGTAAAAAAGGTTACATTAATTTCATTCTTTTTAAAGGTTTAAATTTTACATTCTTGCAATTAAATTTCACTACTTGAAGTACTAGCGAATCTTCTCAATCAAGAGAGCAAGACACAGCCCAGGTTTTGTAGCAAAAGCAAGCTTATGAAATTATAACCCTGTTTGGGCTACTATTAACAGAAAATCAGTAAGTGAATTTCAGCACAACCAGTCATGATGAAAATGGCAAGATGACTTCAAATCCAACTACTCTCTCCTTAAGTTTTGTACTTCTCTTTTGAACAAGCACATATATGAAATGGACATATCAAATATGGATAGCAGCTGCAATAACCTAGATCTTATTACACATCAAGATCTCAGTAAATATAAGAAGTCATTTCCCTGTACAGATAATCCTGAATTCTCTCACACTAAAGCACGCACATTTCTGCTTTGCATACAAGTTACAGCACGTCCACTAACATATTAAAAACACAAGTGAAAATACCCAGGGAAGATACAACTTCACTTTTTAACATGCAAATGTGGAAGGGAGAGAAGATGGGGTGAGGCTAACTTGTATGTTCATGGAAATCATATGAATGTAATTCAGATGTTTGTATTACTGGACTCGGTCACAATTCTGGTTTCTCAGGTGGAGGTGAGCAATTTAGTCAACTCCATAATCAATGAAGATTTGAGATTTCTGAACATGCCTAATCCATGCCTTGATTGTCATGGTAAAGAAATCCAAAAAAGCATGTCACAGAAAAACTGCAGTGCAACTTAACTACATACCAAATTCAATGATTGACAGACGAAGACACTGCCACACAATCTATAATAAGGAATAGCCTGAATAGGATGCGCCCATGACTCCTGAAGGAGCTGGTCTGGTCACCGCGAGGCTGCTCTTGGCAGTTTGTGAAGGGTCATGGCGCATGGGAGGGTTTGCTGAGAGGGGTCATGGCGCATGGGAGGGTTTGCTGAGAGGCTGCTCACCTTGATCCCTGGGAAGGTAGTAGAGCAACTAATCCCAGAAACTACTTCCAAACATATATCAGGACAAGGCTGCGACTGGGAGCAGTCAGCATGGATTCACAAGGGGAGAATCATGCCTGACTAACCTGATGGCCTTCCACAACAAGACGACAGGCTCAGTGGATGAGGGGAGAGCAGTAGATGCCTTTTATCTCGACTTTGACACGACCACCTGGAATATCCTCAGGGGATATTGCTCAACTAGGAAGTAGGCATAAAAGATAAATGGTGACCAAGGGGGACTGAAAAGAGGCTGACCTGACAGGCTCAGAGAGTTGTTGCCTGTGACAGAAAGTCCATCAGGAGGGCAGGCCACTCACTAGTGGTGTCCACCAGGCATTGATACCAGGGCCAACACTCTTAAAACTCCATTAACGACCTGCATGGTAGGACACCATCAGCAAGTCTTTAGGCAACACAATACTGGGAGGAATGTCTGCTACACTGCATGAGTGCGCTGCCATTCAGAGGGACTTCAACCAACTGGAGAAATGGTCTAACAGGAGTCTCATTAAGTTGAGCAAAGGGAAGGACCAAGTCCTGCACCCAGGGAGGAAAAATCTCCATGCACCAAACAGGCTGGTGAATGATCTGTTGGAAAGCAGGTTAGCAGAAAAACCCTGGGTATCCTGTTGGATAACAACATGGACATGAGCCAGCTGTTTTCCCTTGCAGCAAAGGAGGCCAACAGCATCCTGGGGTACATTAGGAGAAGCCCTGCCAGCAGGTTGAGCAAGGGGATTCTTCCCTTCTACTCAGCCCAGAACTGGGCTCCCCAGTACAAGATAGACACGCATGTTGTGGAGGGTTCAGTGAAGGGTCACCAATTCAAAGGCTGCAGACTCTGACATACAGGGAAAGTTCCAACACAAGCTGCTCTAGAAAGACAATAGTACAACAGTTACATAAGTTGCATAACCCATCTTAAACAGTATTAACAGATGCAGAATGTCATTTAAAATTTCTACAGATAAAGAATCTAAACCTACTAAACTACTAGGATGTAACTGACAGGTAGATTTAGAAAAAATGGCATTGCTAATTTAGGAAATCAGGCAAACCACTTGCAGAATCAGTTGTTGACAGAAGACAATTTGCTAAAAGAGTGAGATGTTTCTTTCACAGGATAAGAAACAGCCTAGAGGCCAGAAAAACACTTTTTAGTCTAAAAATAAAGAAAGAAAAGAAGAACTACTGCTTCCCTTTCCCCTTATCCCAGCAGCAAACCCTTGAGCAGATCCACAGATGAAAGAACTGGAAGAGAGAGGAGAAGATAAGCAATGGAAACTGTCATTTCAATTCAAAAGTGAGCAGTTTCCCAACCCTGAAAAGTCCTGCTCTTTTATAGCGGGGGCACAATTAACAAAACGATACAATAAAGAGTAGTGACAAACACATGGTTTCACAGGATACACAAGGCTTGCAGCTGGTCAAGTAGCCAGCTTTTTTCTAGTGGTAGCAATGACATGAACCTTTAGTTTCCCAATAAAAGTATGCTTCAGCTGACAGTGACCAACAGCAGAGGTAGAGAGCCATTTTATCTGGAGTTGAAACTTAATTTTTCAGTCCAAACCATTAAAAATACATTCTATTACTTCAAAAACCAGAAAATAGTAAGATAACTTAATTTGGATTAATTTGAACTAAAAATGACATTCTTACAGCAATTTTTTAAAATAGTTCTAATACTTGATCTTATGAAATATAAAAGGAGAATACTCAACAAATCACAGAATCACAGACTGGTTGAGGTTGGAAGGGACCTCTAGAGATCATCTAGGCCAATCCCCTGCTCCAGCAGGGACACCTAGAGCAGGTCGCACAGGGTGGCATTCAGGCAAGAAACGAATACAATGTTTTCAGCAACTGACACTGTGGGATCTCATTGACTATTAAACAAAACTGGAATCTATGCAAGAACAGTTTAATCCCTTTAGGATTTTTTTCTTGTTGTTTCATAGGTCTATTATTAAAGGTTTAGAAATCCCCCAAATCCTGTCCTCCTAAAAATCCAAATTGAAAAAGGAATTTAATTGGGTAAGTCACACAATTTAAAATGAACTGCTCAAATGATCAGATAATTAAGTGAATCATGTTTGAAGTTGAACACATTTGTGTCTCCCATGCAGGGAAGAAAAAGAATGCAAATCTGAATAAATTACCACATATTTCATTAGAATAATAATCATATTACATGGATTAGAGAATCAGGCATCTATTTAGACATCCCAAGTTAAAAGAAAGACTTTATTTCATTCTGACAAAAACAATTTTCCCCAAAGCTAATATGAGTATTATTCCTACTGTGACCAATACTGCACACAAATTTTCTTTGTTTTGATTTGTGAACTACATCTATTGGTATTCAGGTTCTATAGCATCTTACACTACAGCCCAGGCACACACACAGCTTGATATGAGCAAAGCACATCTGCATTGGCAGATCAGTGTTGTTAGTACTGCATCTTTTACCAGTGATACCTACCTACTACATTTTAAAGATGCAATTTTAAGATGCTTTTGACACTCCCAGGAAGATTTTTTTCATGCCTTTGTGAGCATGAATGGTCTTTAATGTTACTTTGATGACTGTTTTATTTGATATCTTTTATTTTGAAAACACATTAACTTTCATTTTAAATGGAGGGGGTTATCCTTTATTTCATTTTAATAGCAATGCAGATGAAGTTTATTACACAGTAGAAAGGCTTATTTCTCCATAACAAGGTTTGAGAAGCTACTGCTGCACCATATAAAAACAGTTGTTAAAACTAAATATTGTGCCTGCTCAACAGCTATATTTCAAACCTCATCATGAGTTTAAATTATCCTTTTCTCATAACTACTACAAGTTTTAGTATGCGTTCATGAATCTCATCCCACACTATGATTAGATCTTAGAAGTGAATAAAATGTGAGAACAAAGACTAGATTATTGGCTGATAATATATAGACAGAAAAATATAAAACACTATTCCCATGTGTGCAACAATAACTAAATCAAGAGCCTTTGCATCAAAATATTATAAGAATTATGTTTATGTTTAGAAAAAAGCTCACTCTAAGCAAAACCTTTAAATCTCCCAATAGTTACTGTGCTGAAAATACAAATGGCAAGAATGGTTTTAATCAGTATTTATCTTTTCTCTTCTTGCATGTACTCATTCATTCAACACAGATAAAAGATGTACTGAAGGGACAAATCCTGAAAAATGTTTATTTTTATATGGAACATTCAGTAACAAATCGAATCTCCACTTTCTAGAAGCTGGGGAAACCTTCTGGGTAGCTTTTCTCCATTAAAATTATTTTTAAAAAATACTGATACTTTAAAATCAAAATAAGGTGTATGCATTTCAGACTTGCAATATATTTTCATCACTAAATTGACTGTAACTGTGAAAAAAATGCACCTGAATAAAACTAAATAAATGCAATTGTTCCAAAGAGATCAATTTTAGTAAGAACACTATTTAAATTGCACTCAAACTCTAGGTCTGATGTCCTTCAGGAATTTAGATCTTATAGGAATTAGACAGCCTAAGTGTCTAATTCCTAATCTTACAGAGTACCCTTGTCCCTTCTCCCTGAGAGCGCCTGCTTTTACTGATGTTGCTATCCACAAAGTCTGAGCCAGTGCAGAAAATTCTGGAGAGCTCTCCAAGGAGGGAGGCAGATATCAGAGCTTTCTGTAAATGGGCCTCCAGTCCTGTGTGTCACACCAAAAGTAGTGTGACACTGATACTCGTTCTGTACAGTATTTTATGAGTACACAGATTTTTGCATTCCTTTCTCACTGGCCTCAGCAAACAAAAACACTATTGAACATCTGAAATCAGTAATGAAAATGGCAACAGCCTGCAACAGCAAAGATAAATTAGGTACAAGCACCTAAAGGATTTTCATATTGATCTTATGTATGGACAGTACCCTTCAGACTCTCAATAAGGCAATTGACTGATAACATTACAGGAAGAACTAGAGATCAGCAAATGCCTCAGCCCAGTGTACATAAACTTGTAATAGACTGTCCTGCCCTAAAAAGAGCTTTCAGTAAAAATACAGAATGCAAAATTAAAAATTAGGATCTAAGGATACGAGAGCATATAGAAGAACGGCATACACAGGGAGGGAGTGAAATCTGTTTGAAATAACAGCGTTATTTGCTTATTTGCCGTATAACAAACTACAGATTATTCTTTGCTGGCTACTACCAAAATGAAATTCTGAGTTCCTCTCCACCTTTATTTGAAGCTAAGAATAAACTACCAGTACAAGGATATTTCTCCCCCAGCCCCAGAAATCATTACAAGCTATTGGAGACTACCTGCTTCCCAAAACAAGTTCTGAAAGGTTTAGATAGCTCTACAGTAGTTTGAATTCTTCATATAATAAAAACTTCACGAAATGAGTATAATGGCTTTTGGGCTTTTTTTAAGCTTGAGAATGAAGAAGTTTTCATATGAGACAAAGTCACTATACAAGCTTAAATTCCCATGAAGACCAGATCTGATGTTAGCGGTCCCTCATTTTAGACTCCGAAAAGACTTAAAATATGTAGCAAATTTTTAAGAGGGTATTTTCAAAACAGCAAAATAATCTAGAATGGAAAAAGCAGACATAAGAATTAAGTGGTAAAGGCATGTTTGCGGTACAAGACCTTAAAACAGTAATTTAGACAAAGCTTACCTTGGAGATCAAAGCTGAATTGTATGTTCGGGAATGATAATCCAGGTGAAAAAGGAATTTCTAAGTTTCATTCATTTTTTTTTATATCTTTGTAGATATATAAGATAAAAGTATCTTTGTAAATATTTTGAACTCAACCACTTCACAATAACAGCTCCACCCGGCAGAAAAGGATCTGGAGTTGTTGGTCAACAGCTGGCTGAACATGAGCCAGCAGTGTGCCCAGCTGGCCAAGGCCAAGGGCCTCCTGGCTCTATCAGGAACAGTGTAGCCAGCAGGACGAGGGAAGTGACCGTTGCCCTGTACTCGGTGCTGGTGAGGCTGCACCTCAAATCCTGTGTTCAGTTTTGGGCCCCTCATTACAAGAAGGACATGGAAGTGCTGGAGCGTGCCCAGAGAAGGAAAACGGAGCTGGTGAAGGGGCTGGAGCACAGACCTTGTGAGGAGCGGCTGAGGGAGCAGACTCAGGGGAGCCCTTATCACTCTCCAGAAATACTTGAAAGGAGGCTGTAGTCACAGAATCACAGAGTGGTTGAGGCTGGAAGGGACCGTGGGAGATCATCTAGTCCAACCCTCCTGCTCCAGCAAGGACACCCAGAGCAAGTGTCACAGGGTGGCGTCCAGGGGGATTTGGAAGATCTACAGAGAAGGAGACTCCACAGCCTCTCTGGACAGCCTGTGCCAGGGCTCTGCCAGCTTCACAGGAAAGAAGTTCTTCCTCACATGGAGGTGGAACTTCCTGTGTTTCAACTTACAGCCGTTACTCCTTGTCCTGTCACTGGCCACCATGGAGAAGAGCCTGGCTGCTGTCAGCCTCCCTGCATTCACCCCTCAGGTACTTATACATGTAGATCAAATCTCCTTGCAGTCTTCTCCAGACTAAATAGGTCCAGCTCACTTAATCTTTCCTGATACTATAGATGCTCCAGTCCTTTAATCATCTTTGTGGCTCTCTGCTGGACCCTCTCTAGAAGCTCAATGTCCTTCTTGTACTGGGGAACCCAGAACTGCACCCAATACTCCCAAGTGTGGCCTCACCAGTGCTGAGTAGAGGGGGAGGATCACCTCCCTCGACCTGCTGGCAAAACTCCTAGTGAGGCAGGGGTGGATAGGACAAGAGGAAATGGCCTGGAAGCTGTGCCAGGGGAGGTTCAGGTTAGGCATTAGGAACAGTTTCTCCACAGAAAGAGTGGTGAAGCATTGGAACAGGCTGGCCAGGCATGTTGTGGAGTCACTGTCCCTAGCAGTGTTCAAGAAAGATGTAGATGAGGTGCTTAGGGGCACGGTTTAGCCGGCATGGTGGGGATGGGTTTACTGTTGGCCATGATGATATTGAAGGTCTTTTCCAACCATAATGATTCTAAGATTCGGTGTCTTATAACCTTTGTCAGGACGCTGCCTCTATATGAATTTGAATCAAACACTTTACCTGTTTTCTTCTTCATCGATGAAGAATATATTCTCTAAATAGGACACTGGTCTGGATGAACTGAAGCCAATATGACAAATGAGTTGTATATTTGTGCCATCTGATGAAACAACAATATCTTGTCCATTTGGGAACTGCACAGAAAATGGGCAAATCCTGTCACCATCTTCACAATCAAACTCTGGAAGTTCAACTTGAATTCGTGATTGCCTGTGTTAAAAAAAAAAATCAATAATAATGGGTTTTGTGCTCACAGGATGACAGTAATAAAGGATTCATAGTCTTATGAAATCATTTTTACAATGATATACAGAAGTATATTAATAAATTTCAGTTTTGAAGTGCTAGCTTATTGAAAGTGAAGAATTAAAATCCCTCAGCATTTAGTATGCTGGGTTTTGTTTGGCTTTTTGTTTTGTTTTTACAGATGTTATCTTGATGTTTAATACTGACCCACAATAGTACAACATCCCAAGGAAGAACAATTTCTCCTACCTTATCTCCCCACCTAATACAAAAGGCTTCTGTATTTATGCTTTTTCAGAGTTTTGCTACAGCTAACGCTTTCATTTATAGTGACAAAACAGTATTTGCATACATGAAGGCATTTTAATACTCAAAAGATTTTACAGTAACAATGTGAATTAGAAATCCATGGAGACATATTAGGATTCTTTCCTTAGGTACATAGTTTTAGATTCCAATTTGAAATAAGTGTATGAATGGGCCTAGGCCTATATGGAATCCTTTTGGATCCAGTTGCTGAATTACTGATAACATCCAACTCACTTCATAAACTACAACAACTCAAAGCAGATTAAGAAAAATCATATTATCTTGAGGCAATTAAGATCTAATTTTCTGCAACCTAAATTTTTCTTCCAGTTCTTCTGGCACTGTAATGGCAGTTACATACCTATCTATTAAACTAAAATTATGACCATTTCATAAGCCCACATAGAGAAGTTGTATCTCTAAGACTGAAAACAAATGTTTCTACACAAACATACATAAAAGTGCTGCAGCTCTGACTTGAAAGATCTATGTTAAAAGATTGAGAAGATTTTTATCAAACAGGAATAGATTTAATGTCAGGTTATATTATATAATATTTAAATTAAGAAAAGTTTCTCTTGTAAGTTTAGCCAACAGGATATAGCAGATGATCTCCACAAAAATGAAAGTAAATAATAATGGTTAAAAAAAATTAAAGTAAATCTAGTTATCCAAATACCAGTTAGATTTCAAAACACTGCTTTCTACCTGCAGATTAGGTAACACTGTCATCATAGTATTTGGCTGAAGTCAACCAAAACTCCTGGTAGATTCTTCTCTTCCTCTTTCCTGAACTGTTCAAAATACTTTTACAAGCATGTCACAAAATCAATATAACAGAAGATGGCTGCTACGTAAAGCAGTAGAACAATGTACAGCAATATTAACTATATTTTCTCTTAAGTAAGCAGACTTTTTCTTCTGAATACTATCAATCATAAACAAGTATGAAATCAATTTTTCAATAAAAACAAAAGCAAAACTATTCAGGACTTCTTTTAATACATTTACTTCAAGTTTTTTACCTTAAGTAATCTTGTGGAATAAGATTGACAGTTGTTTCAGTTTTCATACCCAAAGGAACTGGCATCAGTATTAGAAGGACGGGATCGAAACTTATTTTTGGTGACTTCACAGTGCCGGACAACATTATTCTGTACTGAGATGGATTATCATTGACATACACTAACATTTCAGATGCATATGCTCCAGGACAGGCTGCTAAAAACAAAAACAAACAAAAAGCCAACCCTATTACCATAAATGCATGCAATTAAAATAATGACTTAGAGTAAGATTTTTTTTATCATCATTATTGCTTTTCTACTCAAAATGTAGTTTAAATAAAGTAAATGAATTATTTACTAAGTTTTGAATACTTACTAGGAACAAATTAAAAATCCATTTTCTTAATTAGTAGAAAGCTTTTTAAAATTGAGTCATTTAGTGTACTAGCATTGCTTTATGTAGGACATCACTGTAACACTTCTCAATTCTAGGAATTACAGTCATGTAATAAACTGCACTAATAAACACAGAGAATGGTAATCTTACACATAAGTAAATATCACTAATATCTGACTGCCAAGCCAAAAGATAACGTTGCTTTATAAGATGGCAATCATTTTAACAGGCAATTATACAACCTACACTGTTGTGGCACAGCCAGCAGGCCAGGTTCTACAACATCCTTGAATTATCCTTCACTGACAGGATCCCCAATTTCCTTCCGCTCTCTCCCTTCTCACATCATCCTTCCAAGTGCTCCAGGGTTCCATTTGCTGTAGCACAGTGAAAGCTCGTTTGTTTTTCCTTTCACTGCCAGGGAAGCGAGATGCAGTAGCAACTGCTACTCTACCAAAATGTTCCACGCAGTGTCACTAATCAAGTTTTCAGTGATTCCTGCCTGCTGAAGAATTGGCACAGGCAGCAACTTTGAAAGCCAACTAATGACCACCTCTTTTTGGCAAATCCAGGATCTTTGCCATACAGAAAGTTTAATCTTTTCATTCTGAGGAAAAAAAAAAAACAGACCTTCCCTTTGATTCCCCACTGGCCACATATTAGTAAGAATGAACTACAAACGTTCTCACCTAGTGCTTAAAAAGAGAGAAAGAGCAAAAAGAGTAATTCCCATTTTGTGTGTGTGCATGAGCACACATGCTACAGCAAACAGAACACAACCTCAAGCTCTTTAGCTCCAATAATCTTTTTCACAGGCTGAGGAACAGCTGCCGTTGTTTGCATACACAGAACAGAAAACCTGCCCTCTTCCAAACGTTTTATCTTATTCCACCCTCGTAAGAGCTGATTTCTTTGTGGACATGATGCCACAGGAGCTTTGTGGAAGCCTGCTACCTGCCCAGAGCATGGTCAGCAGAGCCCTTCAGATCAAAGCAGCAATTATGAGCCCTCAAATGTAAAGCCAGATGAAATGGAAACTTGCTGCATTGCTCACAAAATATGGCTAGCTCCCTGCTAAATGGAACCAACTTCAGGAGAGAATATGCCAAGAAAGCTAAGGCGGCTGTAATGCTAAGATTTGAAAAAGCAAGAAAACATTTTTTTTTTCTTTTTTTTTTTGGCACTTGGTACTCTTAAGTTGGTACTCTTAAGAGGAAAAGGCAAACGAGAGTCAGAAAAGTTCATGGAGATGTATGGAGTGTCACATAGCATTTGGCAGGCCTGTAAGAAAAGATGACTAGTACCATACAGGTTATATATGACCCAGACAAACTAATTTCCTACCATTGTGCTCTAGTTAAACCATGCTTCTGGTACCCTATACTCTTGTATTTCTAGATCACATAGTAATGGAAAGTGACAGCCCATGACCAATAAATGCCACAACTAAAGGAAGGAAACTGCAAGGTCAGATGTCAGTACCAAAGAATAAGTTGTCTGTACAACATCTCACGTTTTAAAATATTTGTATTAACTATATTCCCAAGGTCAAACTATCAAAAGCTATAAAATAGTTGTATTAGGCTTTTCTGCACCTACTTTTCACCCCCACTGCACATAAAACAAGCCAATCAACAATACGACCACCTGTAAATGCCACAGAATCACTGACCCACTTTGTGAGCAGAACGCAGACCTTATCCTAAGAAGCAATTTGTTAAACTGATCATTCGCTATGTGGTTTCACACACTTAGCAAACACAAAATTCTTTATATGTAAACACATACACGTTATGTAAACACATAAGGACCCTCATGCAGAATTTAATAAAGAAATAATACAGAAAGAAATAAATAAAGAATACAGTATGCTGTGATAGTCCTCACAAAGACCAAATATGAAGTGTATGGTCCCACTAAGTTTTGTTCAGTAGTTTGAAATAGCTAGAAAATTTGAGAATGTTTAACTTTACTTCGAAATTATTGGGAATTATGTCCTCAACTAAGTCATGAGCCATCGGCTCTTCTGCAAATAAAATGTGGAACTGAGAAAGATATATGGACAAATAGTAACTTCTTTAGCTAAACTCTATTTCACTACATATGAAAAATATGGCAAAAGAAGGGCCATGGAATGGAATTTCTCAGTTCCTTGCATCATTAGCCCGCAAAGTGTAAGTGCCCCAAAGCAGAAGTCTTCTCCAGGTACCAAATTTGGATTCCAGTTTACTATATAGTGAATTCACAAGCTAGAATGCTGGAGAATAACACCACACAATTTTAAATTAGGACATATTTAAAGAGAATGCATATAAACCCTTTCTTTAGATTACTATTAAGCCTTTTTTTCCTTAAAGTAGTATCTGTTCATTTCTTTTCATCCTGTTACATGCTTTGCCCTTCAAATATTCAGATTTTTAGCACTGACAGGTAATATCTATTGCCATTTTTCTCACAGGAGCAAATGAGCTTTTTTTTCCCCACGTCTGATATTATCTGTCACCCCATTCATCTACCAATTCACATGAACATCACACAGATTTTTCTCCATTCTTAGCAAATTCCAGCAGTTGACCTCATATAAACTTAGACAGAAGATAGTATTCTATCAATTAAAAAATATCAGTCTGACTTTTTGTAAGTATTTCAGATCACTTAGCCAGGAAAAACTAAATAGTCAGAACACTGTGGAATATATTTATTCTATTTGTTGCACCTTTCATGATTATAATCAAAGCCTGTGTTGTAACCATTCTGCTATAACACAATAATTTTATAGGAGAGACAAAAAGAAGTCCAAGAGATACAGAAAAATTTCCTAAGGGAGCTTTGATAGTACTGGTTGCTCTGCCCATCTGAATTTGCCGCGGGCTGAGAAAAGATTTGTAGTGTGATTTAAGTAAATTCCCCTTGGTCTTTTCTGGACATAGTTTTTCTGGAAAATAAGAATTCACCACTTTACTTCAGAAAACAAAAATCCTCTGAAGAAAGGAACTCTGAAAGACTCCTCGAAGTGCATATGTGCACATACTTATTAGCTGCTTCACTTGCACTCTAATTTGCACTAGAAAGCCCAGGTGGCTCAGAAGGCTCTCAGAGAAAACTCCCTAGCATACTATACTAGGGCTATTATTTCTGTAGATTCCTTCTTAAAGCAAACAGAAACAGAGATTACATTTCTGTGGAAAGGAAGTTATCCACATAGATAAGCTTTTCTTCTGATACTGTTCACTCATTTTTGTAGGAGAAATATATAAAAAGCAGCCCCCTGCCCCTCCACTCCACTTATTTCATTTTAAGAATGAAGCTAGTTTAAGGCAGCTCCCTCCTTAAATATCTCCATATTCCTTCCTGTTCTGCATCAGCACGAATCTAAGGTTTCTTCCACAAACCTTGACTGGTTATTAGCCTACTCCTTGATCTTTTAAGCATGTGAGAAGAAAGCAAAACCATCACCTGCTCTTTTTAACCTCTTAAGGTCATACCAGGTTGTTACTCACTTTCTATATTTGTCCCTCAAATAAACATTTCCAGCTCAGCTGCCCTGGACTTCACAGTAATTCATATTACAAATATAATATATACACTTTTAACATGAGTGAATGCCAATGAAGAACCTGCTTACGCTGAAATGCAAAGGAGAAAAGGTGCAAGGAGCCATACCTTACAGACAGACTCCGTAAAAAAAGGAAAACAAAGCAAAAAACAAACCAAACACCAACATTTCTTCACTGATACTGTTAGAGAGCAGTTATTGCAGTCTTGTTGTAGGAAGAACTCTAAAAGATGGAGGGCATGATGGTCACCTGTGCCACTCAGGTACGTAATCATCACACCTTCCAGGGGCACTGCATCCCTCTTAACTCACTAGAGTATTATGGATTTTTTTGCCACATGAAACCCCACAATAGAGATATAGTGCAACTTCCTGCCCTGCAGACATAAGTTTTGTATAGCACAGTGAGAGATAGTGAAATTGTTCATGTGTTATTAATGCTATATACATATATATGCGTGTGTGTGTGTGTGTGTATATATATATATATATATATAAATGCTACTTATATTTTATATAGTATATTGCATTAGAGGAGAAAGGACTGAATTAATACAGCTTCAGTTCCAGAGAATCTCTATTAAACTGAGTAATCTGTCCTGACAAGGAAGCATTACCACATATTATATAAAACTTTGCATTATTTGTTAAAACACATGGAAGCCTAGCATTTTCTACTCTCATTATTATAAACTCGCTGGCATATTTAAACAAATTCCTAAAATGCGCAAAGTTTATTTTAAGGCTTGACACTCCCATTCTACAACTCTAGAGAACAAACCTACAAAGGCGATCAGCACAACATACTCCTTAATTAGGTCTCCTGTGGGGGCTTGCTGCGTCTAATGTGCTGTTTCAAGAAAGAATAATTATTTTCAGGGAAGGTATGCTGCAAGTAAGCTATAAATCATGGAAAAATACTTAGAACATTGAATTAAAGGCAATTGATTCTTACATTGATTTACGATTTTCTGTAAACAGGACATTTGGAAAAACAGCATAGATATAAATAACCTTAAATTACAGTAATTATTTATCAGTCATCTTTATGTATATGCATGTGTGTATTTATACGTACAATTTATTTAGTAATTCAGAACACTGGCTTTTACTTGCATGTTGGTATCTATTTTATAGTCATTCTATATTTTGAGCATTTATAGGAGAAATTTTAATACTGTTCCACAATGTAAACACCTTTTAAGTAGGATTATCACACGGCTGATCACTTCATTTATTCCTTAGCACCTGATCCCTACCTGGCTGCTGCATAATGTAGTAGATTTCAGCCATATTCATCAAAAATAATACCAATATGTTTCTTCAGGACAGGAATGGTCAATTGCTGACTCAGGATCAGATCCTACCAAAAACACAACTTTTATTTTCCCCTGGGGAATGCTGGCGTCACCAGCAGGGCATCTGAACTGTCAAAACAGCTTTAAGTGCCCAGAAGTGCTGCAGGCACCAGCTGGCTTTACCAGCTCCCATGCAAGGTTATGTTGGGCTGACTCCTAAAGACTTGACTGAGAGACCCAATAGTCACGTCTTGTCATTCCTCTTCTGGGGAACATGGTTGACTATCATTTTCCCGCACACCCCCAAATTTAGCAAAAAAAAATATTATTTAGCATATTTTTTACTTAGATTCTAGTTGTCTTTGGGTATTTTCTCAGTAGTGTGCTATCTACATTGATTTTATGCCTTTAGAGGAAAGAAATTTCTACTCTCACCTAAATTATGGCTATTTAGAAGAATATTTTACATACACACAGGCACACACCAGGTACCTTTGGAAAGCTTTTTGCATTTAATTTAGTCAAACTACATGCACATTAAATGGCAATATTGAAAATAATTCAGGTAGAGACCCTGTATGTACAAAAAGGCTTTCCAAAAATGTTAGTCAAGTGATTCAGCACATTGTGTTAGGTCTGTAGCTGTCTTGGTTTCTCAAAACTTCAAAAACCCTTTCCTTTGTCATTTCATTTGGTTATCTAGGCATATTAACTCAAAGTTCATCAACAAAAGTACTATTTGTTAATGGCAGTAAGGAAGGATGTAAGCAAACCTATGAAAATATATCTTTAACGAACTATGCATAGAATTCAGAAAAAATACTTACGAGGGCAGAAATATACAGGGATACTGATTTTTTGTTCTGGATCAAGAAATCCAGTCTCTAGATTAAATTTAAAAGTACCATCTTCTTTTGTTTTTTTTGAACTATCACAAGTCACTTTCCATGTCAGCTGCTGCCTTGAGATATTCATCAAGTCAAGTTTCTGTAAATGTTTATGGAGAAAGGACAATCATGAATAAGGGAAAGCAACAAGCACTATGAGACTTTTCTTAATATCTAATGTTAAGTATTCCTTTTTGCAATGCAATCACAGCAAACTGAAAGAAAGCAATAGAGAACAATGAAGACTCTAGTTTATTAAAGCTCTATGGTGAGAAAATGAATATGCCTAACAGCACAGACTAGGTGCCTGGCAGTCCCTCAACCACATTCACAAAGACATACACTTTCCTTCCAGAATGGAAACATCTCACTCAGGGGCAGTAAATAGACAGAAGTACTGTGGTGGGAGTCCTTAGACAAACAGAAGTGAGAGGAGTTTTTGTGATACAGATGAAGCACTGGAAGAACTGAGCTATGACCCACATCGTCTCATTACAGTGCTTTTAATAGATATGTCGCATTCACAAAAGTGTTAGATATGCAGGCTTTAAAAATCCATGTTTTTTCAATTCAATGAGAGTACAGTGCCAAGAAGAAAGATTCCATTCTCCATCTCAGTTACTCCTTAAGTGTCTAATATGTCAATAGCTAGGAAAAGGCTTTACACAACCACCATTTTTCTTTAAAAAAAAAAAAAAAAGAAGATTGTAAAGTAAGAGTTGGCGAGAATGTCATTGCACAAAATATAGTCTGTTGGTATAAATTCCAAATAAAGTCTTTAAGAATAAAACAGGATAGACAAGGACATGGTAAGGTTCGTGTTCATACAGTCAAACACTCTGTGTTCCAAAACAAAGTATCTGTTTTCAATTGGCATGGCCAAGCACCTTGTTTAGGCCCTCTACAACTAAGGCCCTAAACCAAGACCAAGAATCATTTAGGAAAGTGACAGGTGGCACAAACCACAGCACCATAAAACATGGTAGCAATTTTTATGTATTGACTACCATGGTACACTGACTGCCTCTCTGTACTTCACTGGAAGAGGTAGAAGCAGAAAGTCTTCACAAGTAAGTTATTTATTATGCAATCCAAGTCAGCTGCACATGGTTTACATCACATATCAGAAAGTCGGGATGAGCCCAACTTTGAGTTTCAGAAAAATATAATTACAAAAGACAGCCCAACATAAAAGCCAGAAGTCAATAGAATGCTGATGGAAAAAAAAATGAAATACACAAAATCATATATTAAAATTTAAGTTCCAGACCTCTATTTTTCCCCATCCCATTTCAAATTGAAAAAAATTTTTTTTTAAATTGCCAAGATTAATTACGATACCTGTGTTCACATACCTGACAATTCAGACTTTCGTCAGCTACATTGGAATGTTTATCCCCTAAATGCAGTGAAAATGTAAGTTCCATTGAGGAGAACTCCAATGGTGATGTGAGTACTGTTGGAAGAAACAAGTGATGAAGGTTAAACATAATTCCACAAAATTTCCCTAAATCTTTTAGTAAAACAATTGTTTCTGTGCATATTTAGAATAGTAGGATAAAGATTCACTTGTTTTAAATCTGTAATTTTCTCTTTTTATTGCCAATATACTGTATGCATAATTTTTGTAATTTAAATTTCTTAGCATGACCCTCTATTTATATGCTATAACTAGAGTTAACTAAGTTAGTATCTTAACTAACGCATTTGGAGGACTAAAAAGGGACCCCAGATTTGACAATGAGGCTTATATCATCTATCTTCAAGAATCTGTTGGAAGAATCCTATAGGTTACAGCTCCACAGAGGAAAGGGGGAGAGAGCCAGCAGGTTGAGGGCGATGATCTTTCCCCTCTCCTCAGCCATAGCAAGAACACATCTATACAGCTGTGCCCAGATTTGGTCTCCCCAGTGCAAGCAACACAGACATAGCTCAGCAAATCCAGTAAAGGAGGAAGGAGATGGTAAGGGGAGTAGAGCTGAGACTGCTTAGGCTGGGGAAGAGAATGCTTAGAGACCTCTTCAAAGTTGATAAATATAGGATGGGAGAGTATAAAGAAGACAGAGTCAGACTCTCCTCACTTGTGCTCAGTGATATGGCAAGAGGCAATGGGGCCATATTGAAATATGGGAAATTCCAAGTAAACAAAAGAAAACACTCTTTACAGTGTGACAATATTAATCGCAAAATACTTATAGATTTATTACAACAGCAGTTCTCTTCATTTCACACAGCTGGAATAACACAATGATGACCAAGGATTCATTTTAAAGACAAGATTTAGAAAAAGGAGTATTCTCATAAGAGTCTTCACTCTGCCCCTGTTCTAGTGTAAATAAACCTGGCCAGTACATTGCATCTTTTCAGCAGAATCTGCAAATCTGTCTCAGACCCAGTGAGGAAATCCCTTGTCTGGCATAGATGCACAGCACTTAGGTGGTGAGAACATTCCACGTAATCATTTTCTTGTAATGGACAGACCTTGTTCCTACTTTAAAACACTATTAATTTGTAGAGTTTATAAAGCTGTGTTTTAGAGAAATACAGGTAATATTAATGTTTACATAACGTCAGAAGTGGATTAGGAAATAATTTAAAGGGAAGAGAGAATTGATCTAATCAACTCTAAATATTAATACTTGAACTATCCTGCAAATCCCATCTCCATCATGTCATCCTATCTGAATCCTAATCAACCAGAGAGAACTACTGTAAGAAAAAAAAATGTAGAGGGGAAAATATATGTACCATAGTGCACAGAGTAGTGAGAATTATGCATGTTTGCAAAATCAGCTCTTGGTAGTTGAAAAATTTCCCTAACTCACTTCTAAAGTGATAATCTGAATCAGTGAATCAGTAACAAGTATCATTTTTAAGTTGTGAAAATGTAGTAACACTATAAATTTGATATATTTAAGTACAAAAAGCTTGGCTAGTTGCCTCCATCTGTATGATTATGCGAAATACTGTGTGCTGAATAAAAGCCACACTTCTAATTTATCAACTGTTTTTACATACTCAAAGTATAGTATGATTACTTGTTGCTGGGCTACACTGTTACTTTGAAGAAAATGCTTTGGTTGAATGGATGGCTATTCTACCTATTTTCTAGGTAGCGGAACTGCAAATCTGTGCATAGGTTTAGATACGACTGCTATTTATTACTAAGACTTACTGTGTATAGAGTCATTGTTCCACAAAAAAAGCAATAAACGGAACAGCAGTAAACTTTAATTGCTTTAATTTCAAGTTTAATCATTTCTGCACTATCAAGTTTGTTGGTTTGAGTCACCATTTTTATTTAGAGGTATGTTTTTTTATAAATCTCATGCATATGTATGAATTAATCTGCATGTTCTTAAACTAAATACATGTAAAATGCTCCATATGAACTTATTTCCATCATAGGATCTAAAGGAAGACTCACAGTCTTCAAAGGAAATCTTACTTATTCAAAAGCAAAGCCCTACAGCATAAAGAAAAAAAAATAGAGAAAATTGAATAAATGGGCATTGCTTTTACCCCTTAGTGCTCTTGAGATTTTTAAACATTATAAGAACATCATTTCAGGGTTATGCTCTGCACTTAAAACTCCTTCTTCAATAGGCAGCAAATACGTATTAAAACATGTAGACAAGTAAAACTAGTGGATTCAAACTTTTTAAGTATGTACAGGTTTACACAACTGTTAGGATCAGACAGGTGACTATAGAGAATAAAAAATTATTTCTAAAATGCTGAGAAACATCATCTAAGATACAGCTGTAACTTTGGGCATTAAACAAATTTTGAAAGTCCAGAAGACTGCAGTTGGGCATGTAAAAGCAAGCAGAAGTAAAAGAAGAGAATTATCAGCAATTATCAGCAGTTGCCTACAGATTGTATCAGGGCCTTCCTGGAAGACATTTTAAAAGGGTTTTAAATATAGCTGGAGATCCTAGTTTTTACAGGGTGTCACTGGAAAGAAAGATTAGGATATACTACTTTTCTATACCTTACAAACATACTGTAAATACCAGATCCATATGTTAGAACTATTGATGACTCAGTAGAAACGAAATTGAACATCATTAATAGATTTTTTATCGTATTTTTGAGAATGTGATACAAGGAAATGGCAATGGTAAGTACTTACGTGTTTTCTCAGCACATGTAATACTTATGTTTGGAGACAGTATCAAATTTTAAGATTTGAAAATTTTGCAAATTTCCAAGATATTTACAAATTACGCAATAATTACTTAAGTTTCAGTCTTTTAAATCCTGTAGCTTCTCTTTTTTCATACATATACTAATTCCCTGCAGCTAAAATACAAGGAAAAACATCACTATAAATATGAACATCCATCATTTGTTCATATCCCTAGTTTACCTACCTACTGCTTTCACTCTACAAACCGGAACAGGCACAGTCACTGCTTGGGGCCGAGGAGTAATGATGTGCTTTACAGATCCATTAGGAGTTGCTGGTACAGAGCTTTCCTGTGTCCAGGAAAAGTCATCCTGAGGAATATTAACTGGAAGAGCGAAGTCATATGCTGCCACCTAAAGGACAAAAATACCATTGTGGACACTTTCTCAAAGAAAGAAACGGCAACCACATCTTAAGCTGTCTGAATAGTGTTACTATTCAAAAGATACTGGGACATCTTAAAATCAAGTTGATGTCAATACTAATAGGATGTTGATCTGTTACCACTGAGTATCCATCATTTAAGCATCCAAAGTCCAGACATGTTACTCCACCAAGTCAAAACTGTAGGCCCCAAAGCATCAGGGTTAGCAGCACAGCTATAGATAAGGCTTCTGGTAAATCATGATTGTGTC
>NW_010578175.1:0-11725 GCF_000705375.1 Tinamus guttatus | reverse complement strand
AATTATGGCCCTAAACACATAACCAAAATGGGGAGAAAACAGAGTTATGTGAGTTTAAAAAAGTCTTTCTCAAATCTTGAAGAGAGGTGGTCAGTTTTTATGGTATACCAAACATAACTAAAATGGTCTAACAGAATACAGAAAGTATTTTGGCCTTTAATTTGTGGACTTCTCAAAATGTTCAGGAGAACTGGGTGTCCAAGGAAGTTATAAAGCATTTACACACTTGCAAATGTTGCATAATGCTTGCATAATATGCTAAGGACTTGATTTTCATACATGTGTTAGCGAGTAGGACTCACTAATAGGTATTACACATGTATTACAGGAAGGAAACTTTTTTTTCTCTTAACCCAGGTACTTGGACAAACACATATTAATCTACAACAGAATCAACACAAAGTGTAAAAAGCAGCAGCTACACAACACTACAATGTTCGCAGTTCCGGCAAGGTTTGTAGCAAATAATTATGAGCTCCTAGTAAGATGTGCATTGAGCATCATGGAAGATTTCATGTATTTGTGTTTTGCAAGAGGAAAGCATGGATTTAGTAACAGCACCATAGACTGATGGTGATATGGTGAAATATGGTGATATTTCATATCTGATGATTATAACTTCTGTAACCTCAAATTGCACTTTTCAGATTGAAGATGATGAATGCCATCTAAGACTCTTTAGTAACTAACACTTAAGTTACACGATAATATAAGTTGAGTAAAAAATTTCCAATTTCCTAGTATGGTTTGCTCTTCTATTTCTAACATCTCAAAAGTTACCCCACAAGTTTCATTACCACACGCCAGGTTTCATCAGAAATACATGCTCCAATGGCATAATTAAAACATAATTAAAAGCTAGGATGAGATGGATCTTTCTCCATTGTGCGAGAAGCTCTTTTCTAGAGTAAAATCATAGCCAATATAGCTCATAAAATTGGATTTGCATAATAAAGATCAAATCACAGATCTTTTGTCTCAATTATACATACCTGTGCCTCATTAAGTTTGCATTCACCAACTAATACTTGAAATTAAAAACAATTCCTAAGATTCTGTATTTTTAGAAATTGTACTACAATTCACATATGTATTTACACACATAAATACTTGATTACTAAGACAGAATTAAGACCCCATTGCCTTTTTTAATACTTCATTTTGCAAGAGTGAACATTATTTTATTTTCAGAAATTTTCTATGATTCAGTTTTAATCTCTAAAACTCTGAATCTAAAATTCTCTCTTACATCATTATGTCCTCTGAAAATTAAAAGAAAAAAAATCCTTAAGCTATTATTGAAATGGACTTACAGATTTGGTTTTGCTTTCTGAATTTATTTATTTATTTATTGAGATATCTTCTGAAGGCCGGACAAAATAAGCAAGATGATGCTCAGTGTGTGTAAGGAGACAAGCAGGACTAGATAGAATGGCTTCAGATATACCATTCTTTCCACAAACACTTAGAGTTGTTTACACGACTATAAGAAATATTTTTCCTGTTCTGATGTGAACTAATTATATATGTTAATAGGAAAGGAAGTATCATCTACAGAATGATAGGGTTGGCAGTTAAAAGACTTCAAGCACTGAAAAGAACACTCACTTGAAACAAAAGCATTATTTTCTCATGGGTTCAAACAGAACACCTCCAAAGGACGTCAGAAAAAGACACACTTATCTCGACTACCACCAGAAGATAACAATTTTTAAAATAAAACAGATGTTCTTGCAACCATTAATTTAGTGGACATAAAAAAAAAATCTTCTCAAATTTTTTGTTGGAATTCCTAAAAATAAATAGAAATTGTTGATTTTAAGAAAACTGTCTGAACAGGATAGGTCTACTACCCAAACTCATTTAAATAAAAGTAATGCATAAAAAGATAAAAATCAAGTAGAACTCTCAGCATTGTTGAAGGGTTTTTGCAGGGTGTGGTGGGATGCATAATAGAATCCAAGTAGAAAAAAAATCATACTGTTTTATTAAATTTTTAAAAACCTTGGAAGGCAGTCACCTCAATTCTGTATTTAATAAGCACTCCAGTGCAATGGTACATTTTGTAAAATATACTTTGCTGATTAGTATTGTAGTACAGCATGCATTCTCAAGGTTGAGTAAAATTTTGCTGTCAAACGCAGGAATCAGCTAGTTTATTAAGCATGAAAAATATGTAACATTTTCCTAAAATTACAGAACTTGCTTTCACAGTACAGTTTCACAGGGAATTGCAATTAAATGTGCAAACTAATTTACAATTTTAAATTAATTTAAAACAAGTCTGTAAAGGATACTACACTTGTATTTATATATCACTTCATTCACGCTGTATCTTGCAGTATTGGAAGTCACTGAATATATGGCTACAGGCTGATTTTAAAATCTCTCTATTTATGGTACTCTAGCATATAAATTTTGTAGTGATAATGAGGGTAAAATGTAATATGCACTAAAAAAGAGGCATTTTGATTAAAATTTAATCCTAACTGTACAATTAAATGGCACTGAAGAGCCAGAGGCTTATGTTCCTCAACTGTATGCAATCCACACACTGCCTCCCTTCAGACTTAACATTATTTTTTTCTTAAAAATATACACAAATCTTTAGTGCAGGTAAAGTTTCCCAGTTTTACATCACCACCAATAAGCAGTCTTTCATAATGTATAACGTAGCACGTGCTCAAATCTATCATTCAAAACACCCAAATAAAATTAAATCTTTCTCTTTACACATAGGCGATGCACCAGCAATACTCTGAATATTTTGTGAATCCACAGCTGCAGATTTTTTGCAAAAATTCATTCTCTACACTATAAATTGCTTTTCTCATAAAAAATTACGTCATTATGGCTGCCAAAAAAAAAAAGTCTGTCACTTTCCTACAAAATGCCCAAGCAAGAAGCTCTGACAGGTGTGACTTGCTCCATTTATCTCAATAAAAGCCTCGTGGGCTCCAGTATTACACAGCTGCATATTTTGTCTTCCTTCCAAGATCCTTGAATTTGTTATTTTCGAACAGGAACAAATGAAATAAGAAGGTCCTGCGGAAAGGCTGGCTTTGCCTTCTTGCCTCGGCAGAACGCGCGCGACGCGGTGTTTCCCCAGAGCGCCAAGAGGTGAGCGCGGGCAGAGGGCAGCGACCAGCCAGGGCGCCAGGCCAGGGTCTGGCGGGTGGGTCATCCTCCCTTAAAACACACAGGGACAGCTAAGCGGCGAAAATTGTCACTGGGAAAATATCTAATGTGACCATGTACTGCCTGCTTCCCCAGTTTAAAGTAGTAATAACAATAATAACTTAGAAAATTTGCTTGCTAATATTAGCCCTCAGCAGTATTATCAGTAATAAGTCTCAGTAACTAAGTCATTAATCACAACTAATTTGGCCAGATGGAGGAAATTTTTTTTTACTACAACAATATCTTTTTTCTAGTCATCATGTGAAGTAAGAATACTGCCTGGTGAATCAAAGTCCTGGCTCACTAAGCATCCTTATATGGCTTTGAGAAAAAAGAAATGAAATCACAGTTTGAGAGATACTTCTTTAGAAGTATATTGAAACTGTATAAAAACACAGTATTATAAAGGATTTGCCAGCTTACCTCTTCATATGTATTTTTAATATTGTTTTCACATACTGCTCTGGCTATAACTGCCAATGAATGCAAACATTAAGTTCTTTCCAGTAAAGAACCTTGCCAACTCTAAAGCATTCTGAGAAGCTGCAGCAAAGGAAATCCATATTAATGCAAGCACTGGGCCTCATCCACAGCATCCAAGCCTCACTGCTAAGCAGCAACTTCATCTTACTCTGTTCAGGATACTGGGAGATTTCTCTCCCCATTTTCTAGACGTTGCTTTATAGACATGCCAGGATACTCATGTCTAAGCTAATGCCTTCTGATGTCCCATGTAGCTGACTGAGCAGGATAAGGTCTTGGGAGAAGTGTGGGAACTGTTCAGAATTAATCCATACTTTAGCTTTCCATTTGGAGGTTTGGAGAGGTAAAAGAAAATTTGACTTTTAGCATGAGAATGCAAGACCACCTTCGAGGCTTAACATTTGATGTTTTTGTGGGTTTTTTTTTTTCTCAATAAACATTTTGAATGATTTTTTAAACGTATTTCTAGTATCTAATTTCTTAGCAGCAGGATGAGTACTTTTTTGTTGGTTCATAGAGCAGTGTTGTCAGTAATGGAAACAACAACCATAGGTTTTAGTAGAACCAGAAGGAAGACAGAAAAGAACACATCTCAAGGGGATACAGAAGGTTTGTAGCAGCTGGGAGGTAAGCTGGGTAAGAGAATTTGTCCCCAAAACGGTGCTGAGATTAGAGGAACAGCTGTTCAGTGGAGAAGTAGGAAATAAGAGCTAGGAACATTAGTGAAAACTGTATAAACACAGTTCAATATACAGAAAGATCAGAGCTTTTTCAAGATAGAAATGTCAAAAAGAAAAAAAGAGAGAGAGAGAGAGAGAGAGAAAGGAGGAGGAGAAGGGATTTGGCGAAATAGAGAAAACCTAGGTGTGCTAGAACACAATAAGGAAAACTCATATCCAACAGGGAATGTCTTAAGAGTATTTTTAAAAGAGTTAAATACTCAAGTATTAGTTAAATACTAAGTTACTCAACCCCCAGTTTCTGATTACAATAAGAGATGCTTTTTGCTTTTTATTAGTGCTCGACTGCGCGGGAGTTAAATTAAGGATAAGCTTCAGCATCTGGGGAAGGATGTACAGACACATCCAGATGCTGCCTTTAGTTGTGTTACTCTGTGCAACACATTAAGTTTTCAAGATTATCTCTCTCAACATCAATCAGAGCTACATTAGCTCTCAGCAATGCTGGCTCATGAGCACAAGAGGGTTGGCTGTTTAAAGCCTTTCTGGGCAGGGGTTGCTCAGTAAGGTACCTTCCTCCCCTGCCAGGCAGGCAGCAAGGCCCTTGCAGAAGGAAGGCAGCACTGGTGGTACAGGCAGCTCATCCAGGCCTGAGGGCGAAGGGAGACATGGAGGGAAATACCCAGAGTGCTGGGGGAAGGCGGAGGGGAAACCAAGCTAAAGGCAGCAATTTGTAAAAAGGTCATGAGAATAAGACTCCCCATAATAATTTCCTTTTCTAAATACATTTTTTTAAACATATTAAATTCTTTATTCCCTTATTTCTGAGGAAAAAAAAATAAGCTCAAGATTGGGAAAAACTTAGACACACTGATTAAAAAAAAGATAACATCAGATAAACCTATGGAGAAAACTGCAATCAATAGATGCAACATATTCTACAATATACTCTATATTCTAAACAAACTAGTTACAAGACAGATCCAAGTTAAAAATGAGAACTTTTTTCCTACAGTATTTATATCATAATTAAATCAGACAGCCAACAAGCATAAACCTGTCTTCAGGTATATTACCACATCACCAGTACCAAATGATACTTCTCAGAGATACGTGTCAATAAGTAACCCTAATATTGAACAGAAGCTGCAATGACAAGTGAAATTAAGCATAAGGAATCCTCTTAATTTCAAAAGTTTTTGAAAATATTACTTTATCACCTGAATTTACAGCAATGTCAATAGCAGCATTTCTACTCTCGATCCATCCTTAAGTTTGACAAGAAAAAACAAGTAATACAGCACAACGATGGAAAATGGAGTACTGGGAGACAAATAAAGCCCGTTTTGATAATTTGATAGTATGGATTTTTTTTTCTTTTTAAGGATTTTGAGAGTTAATATTGCATTACTGTACACAATAGATCTGTACACAATTGTGTACTTTTAGCTATTGAGCTAAAAGAAGAAAAAAAACAAAAAAAAAACAAAAGGAAACTACACCGAAACCATAAATTAGAAATAAATCTTATTAAGCATTTGAAAGCCCTAAGTTCATGTGTTTTATAAAAGTGGATTGAAATTGAGGTCTTTGAAGGGCAATTACATTACTTGTTAAGTCTAATAAACAGTATACATCAGCCATTACTCTAACATCCACAGGATAATTTTCTACAGCCACTATTTATGGTTTTTGAATTGTTGAATCGTTGCTTATGGCATTCTATTTTTACAGAACTCCTGACAGAACTTTCTGGTTTTGTTCAGCATCTATACAACAAAAAAAATATTTAACAGCTAGTTTAGCTAAGCTACAATGTTAACCATAGAGTCATTATCTTGTTCACATCTAATCCACTAACACAGCAAACCCATCAAAAGCATACACAAAGAAACAGACAAACCTAAGAAATAAGAAACAGAAAAAATGTAAATCTGGGAGATTTGAGGGGCTCTTACAGAAAGCCATTACAATTCTAGCAACTGTTTCCTTACTCTGATTTATTATTATACGTACAGTTCTCTACCAGCTAACAAGCAATTATAGAACAATATTTTGTTCCTCATTTCTATGGACAAGCAACACTTTCAAGAAGAATAAAGACAACATCTAAAAATGTTGAATTGTTATGAAACATTCTTGAAGAAAGTGCTGTTCAGACATGGTGCTTTAATTAAAAAAATAAAAAAGAAGCTTCAGAAGATCTCACTGGTAAACTAAGAATCAAATCTAATTAGGTTTTGAAACTTGCTGTGAAAGCAGTGATAATATACCTAATTATTAAAAGCTGAATCCGCTTTTTGTTGTACACAGTTCTGCACTATTTTGTCTGCTTCTCTTCAGTTGTAAAGGCTTTTCTCTTCCACACACTCCCATTCTATCATTTCAAGCCGTAATGTATATTCTTTCATCATAGTTACTGTTTAACTGGTTTGAATTTCACACTTACAGAAAATCAACGGCCAAGAAATTCTATACAGAACCATGATCCTATTAAATTTAATAGCCTTACACTGGCTTTAGTGAGACCTAAATTTCACCTCTAGCATAACAGCATATTGTTAGAATGGGATTTTATAATGTGCCTAACTTTGCTTGAGAGTTGACTAGTGTCCCCTGGGGACCCTGTACACATGATTAGGCAGAATTTTTAACATGCATAAACAAATAAGAAAGTCTCAATGATTAAATGCAAGATATTAGCACTGCTGTATAACAGATCTGTAACAGAAAAGCTAGTTCTGAATGAGGTTGACCAAATTCAACAATATTTGTAAAAAAAATAACAAATAACAATCTTCACCATCACAGGTAGAACATTCAGTATAGACCTTGGGAAGGTCGGAGATTTTCTAAAACACAGGCTTCTTTTATTTGTTTTTCTATTGACCAGGTGAAATATGTTATACATCAGAAATGCTACTATTGTCATTCAATTTTGTGTACTTCTGACCTATTCAGTGAAAAAGAAAAATAACTTCGTAGTCAGGATTTAAGGTTACATACAATACTTGAAAGCTTTATCATAAATAGCAAATTCACAGAAGTAACATTATGATATTCTCCTTAAGCCAAACAGTAAAGAAAAAAGAATGAGGAAAGCTACAAGAATCATCAGAGGTCAAAACGTGACATGACCTACAGGTAAAGGCTGGAAAAAATGGGATTGTTGAGTCAGGATAAGATGCAGATCAAATACAATAACTGTGCAGTTACTTGACAGACAGCTGACAGGAAGAAGAAGATAAACTGTTCTTCATATCATTGATGTGCTGGACAGAAAATAATGGGATAAACTGGAGCGAATATACTCTAGGTTAAACTTAGGTGGAAAAGGCCTTCTAGTAAGAATACTTTTACTAATGAAAACCCCACTGGTCAGAGTGAAACATTTCTGATGTTTGTCCACCCCATTTTTAACACTCACTGGGAATGGAGATTCCACAGTTTTCTAGAGAATTTAACCATTTTTTGCTATTGAGAGTTCGTAGATGTAATTTAGTCTGTTTTGCCATAATTTAAATCCACCCCTCATTGTCCCACCTACTGCAGTGAACATGAATATTTGAACAATACTGCACTGAATAGTGAAAGTCAGTTCCTTTTTTTACACATAGTTCATTATTTCTAGATTCTGATAAATTTTATTTAGAAAGACTAGAAGAAAGTAATGGAAATTATCTACTACTTTGTTATGTGTGGAATCCCAAAATGGACAAAATGTTCCAGCTGAAGTGTTATCAGCACCAAATAGGGTACTTATTTAACCTGCTTCACTATTACTTCTATTTATAGAACCCTATACAGCATTTGTCTTTCCCATAATGACATAACAAAATACTTCTGACTCCTGATCAGCTTGTGACTTACTATAATGCACACATTTTTCTCCAACGCTGCTACCTTTACTCTCCATCTTCATATTTTATTGTTGATCCTTTCTACCTAAATAAAAATTCAGCATTTTTTTGAATTGCTCTCCAGTTTGCCAGGGGACAACACGTGACTACTGTGTGTATATAATTTTTCAAACAACTATATACCTTCCTACTACTATATCTAGTCTACATCTGCTTAGCTTGTTTATGAGAATATTATCTCAGAAAATGTCTACTTTTCTCCTACCCACAAGGGCCTGCTACTATATTTTAGGAGAAAGATTAATAGGTTGGAAATAACTCATTTTTGATGAATCTGTTTACTCATTTTCTGCTAGGAAGAAATCATTCAGAACAGCTAATGTGGTGCAGATTCACACTAGTAGTTACTTCACAATAACTTCCCTGTGTATATAAATTCTAAGCTGCCAGTGACAAGAGAAAGCAAACCACAGTATAAGCAGACAGAGGCTGTAAATTATGCTTTTGAACACAGCAACTGCCTTTTATTCAAAAGGTTCAGGAGAGGAAGAACAGAAAGAAAATATGTTAATATGTTCACTTTTTCTCCAAAATGCATCACCTCATTTTTTTTTTTGTGTGTGTGTGTGAGTGATTGCTTGTTTTTTTCTTTTTTTAAATAAAAAGGTAAAATGCAGCTAATGCAGCAGTCTATTGCAGAAGTGGTGCCCAGTTGCTTGTTCTGAGGCTGGTTCATAATGTGCAAGGTGAAGGTATCTTTCAGTTCAGTGTTCTCCAAATATACAGAACCCCCAAACCTGTATTTCTAAAGTGTTGCTCAATATACAGGGTTACAGCACTCTTTACTTAAGGCCTCCTGTCAATTAAGTAACATGTAAAGTTGCTTTATTTTTCTCAGACAGCCCCATCAGAAAACAAGCTTGCCTATCTTTACGATGCATGATAAAGCCCATCTACTTTTACAGCTCCCCGATCTGAGTTAAAACAGGAACACTTGCCAAAGGAAAATGGTTGCTAATATATTGCGTGATCTGATTAATGTTTAGTAAGGCTCATCTCATTTTTTTTTTCTGTATATATATTCTCCATTTTTAAAGTATGGAGAAAATACGTCTTATTTTTGTATATGTGTGAGGAAAGAAATAGAAGTACAAGCAAGTTGAAAAATTACATAGAAAACAAATTTTGAAATAAATCTATTACAAAACTATTGCCACTATTAATGCCTCAGGGTTTGGCTATTTCACTCACTCAGTGTTTTTGTCACAGACAAAATCTAAGACCTCTATATTCTCTCACCATAAAAATATCATGAAGAGCATCATACTATTTTAGCATAATCACTGCTGCCTCATAAACTTACCTCTTTAGGCATGAAGGACAATGAACACAGCAGAGTTTCCTTTCCTTCTAAGTACACAAAATACAAATGAGGTTTCAAAGGACAGCAGTCGACCACTGTCAAAGAAAATTCAGAAACGTTATAGATGTTATTTTACTATCAATCATCCCTGCTTTGGTGCTGTAATAGTTGCAGCATTTAAATTCATTTGACATAATGTAGGTATGTATTTCCATGGTAAATATTTGTCAGTAAATTACAATTGAATTCTAATGAACATTTTGTCGGTAATTCTGAGAAATGTCTCCCTCCAGCAACACCAATGAAAGCCACCAATCTACAATATAGGAGCACAGAATCTTCGAGAGGGAAGAAAAAAATTTAATTTGCTCTTGAGCAAACATGTTAGGCAAAAAATATTAACTAAATAATAGAAAATAGATATTTTTCCCCTGTAATATTGTCTGAAACACTGTTTTTCTGAATTACTTTCAAGCTTCATCTACAGTAGAGAAGATTATGAATAAAGTGATATTTTTTCTATAATTGATAATTATTCTTTCATTTTGCATGCATTCATGTTCACTTTTAAGAAATGCCAGCAAAAGTGCAAAACAGATTTACAATACGTAAGTAAAATTTTTCTGAGACTGGCATTCATCCTGAGACCTGAGACTGGTATTTCAACAATACCAATCTGAACACCACTCTGTTTCAAGCACAAACTCCGATATAAAAATAATTTGCAATGAGTCTATTCCCATACTAGCTCCTTTTCTGATTTAGACAGAATCTTACAGTTCTCTGAATTTTAAAAAACCTAACCAGAAGTCCACACCTTCCCTTGAAAACTTACCGCATGGTAAGGCAATGCCTCTGTTCCTGTCGGATCGCTTTTTGTCATCATTCGAATACAGCTCTACATAAAGATACAAAACAGTGGTGCAATGTACAGTTAGTTATACAAGAAGAAGCCCTGATTTTCCTGAGCTTGCAAGGACAAGAAGTCATATAATAATAGCTGCAGAATTCTCTCAGGTATAAAGATGTTTGGGCAGGGTAAAGGAGATATCAGGACTGAAGTACAAAAGGGATCTGCAATGTTAACTGAAAAATAAGAAACTGCACAAGTCCTAGCAAGGAATAAAAAAAGCAATCAAACATCTCACACTGCCACAATATCATTCTGACTTGGACATCATGTAGAGCTGAGGTTCTATGATTAAAGACAAGTTCCAGAATTTGGAAAATGAACCCCAGATCCTCATATGATTACAAAGTTACTGAAATAAGCTTCACTCCCTATCAGAACAGTGAGCAAAAGTCCATGAACAGGTAATAAAACATAGCTGCTCTTTTTATTCTAACTGGGTCCAGAGTAATCAGAGACTGATTTATTTTACATGCCTTAAGAGTTATAGGCAAAAATAAAGAGGAAAAAAAAGATACACAAATGAGCACACACGCACACCCAACCACACACACCTCTCTCTCTCAGCAAGCTGCCACTTTCTAAATGCCTGCCTTTGGCAAATGTCATTTTACAGGCAAGATGACCCCCTTGAAATTATATTAAAGAATACTTCTAAAATAATTGTTTTAGGTTTTCTGTAAATTGTGTAAATCAGTAAAATTTGTATAAGATCAATTAGCACCATCCTATTCTTTAATTCATGAAAATTATGATCTGTCAAAAGCAAATACCTGAAGAGCCACTAACGTTCAGTTCAAAATCCTTGTAGTTGGATAAATCAAACTCCACTCTGGTACATGACCGCTTTTTGTTCTGCAGCAAAAAGGGAATCGATTTTGTAGAACCAACATAAACACCATCAAAGTCAAACAGCTCCTGTAAGTATAAAGAAATATATACAGAGGACAGAATATTATAAAGTCATGTATATAACGGAACACTGAAGTTAAATACACTGCTCAGAGATTCAGAATTTATAATGCATTAACCAGACATCTCACTTAATCAACTGTCTTGCCCAATCCTTATTTTTAAAATCTTTCCAAGATATCAAAGATCACAGTTTAGAATTTAACAAAGGAGTACAGTTACATCATCAACAAAGTTTCCTTATCTAGTAAATACATGGCTTCCTTTCCCCCTTCTTGTAGTCTTTTCTTTGGCTACTTCAAGAAATCCTCTCCCTTTTAATACATTTTTCCAGGTT